>MJUU01007141.1:108968-142872 GCA_002080025.1 Modiolus philippinarum
TTTTTTTTTCACCTTTATGTCACCATCATGCCTTCAACAAAGAGCAAACACTTCTACCACATGGAAAGTTCAAGACGGCCCTTAGCAACGGTTTGAGCGGAATTCTCTTGCTGAGTGTTGAAAAACGCTACATCCATGTGTCCATTTTGTCCTGGATCCTTTTAACTGATACAAGCCGGTTGAGACATCAGATTATCAAGACAATAATTTCGACAATTTTTCTTCAAAACATTTGAGAATATAATGGACGTTTCCATAACTTCTTTCGTCTCTCATTACGTGCAATGATTCACAGTCTTTACTCTATTTTATAAGACATTTCAAATTGTTTTTATCAACCAATCTGTGAGCGCAGCGAACGATGGTTGATACTTGTAAACGCTTTTCAAAACCAAACAGGATGTAGAGAATTTTGACCCGAGTGCGCATGAATCATGAGAAGGATATTTTCGAAATTCAAGGAATATTGCACCGAAGCCGCGACCAAAGTATTTCAAAATAAAATATAATGTTTTATAAACACAAAGAAGCTTCAAAAACAAGTAATCGTGCTTTCGGGCACGTGTAATCATTAAAATAAGAAGGGCATAGCTTTACCTGAGAACACAGAGCTGGCATACTGACTCTCGGTCGTTGTTTTCGCATTTGAATATTACCTGATTTCTGAGCTATTTATCGTGATGAAAGCACACTGAATATATTAGGTATATGATATTTTGACTAGTCGTGTTGATCTAAGAACAGATTCATTCTGTCTAAGGTACGAACTATACTTCTTCCGTAAATGGTGGTCTACAGTGAGAGATGACCCATGTGAGATCGATGCACGCGACCTCATCTCACACCGGTAAATGACCAACCAGACGTGTTGATTTTTGTGATACAACAATCGTTTCCATGGCTTAACGTCACAAAAGACCTGATGTCACAATGTAAAGAACATTCGAATGGCGACAACGTTGTCCAAACAGTTAAGGTTTCCAGACGTTTCTTTTCGCTTTTTACGGAAGAAATAGGCACTTGCATACGATCAAAATTAAAGATAGGGATTTCTCACTTTTGAGACACAGCAATTCCTATTTTTAGCGGTGTGAGATTTCCTTGTCTTACACTAGTGCAAGACAAAAAAAGCACGTGCAGTTTACCGGCAAATATCGTGTTTGCACAATAGGGTCTTACATAGTCTACATCTGTCCTCATTAGTGGTCAAAAGTGTATTTAATCTACGTATTATAAAATTGTTATATTATTTCACAGAAAAATACGCGAAAATTGTCTTTTAAAATATGGCGCGCTCGGGTATACATTCCTGATTTTATGACGTTGCAAAAAGGGACGTAACTCCTTGTGTAAACTGACGAAAAGGGGCGACATTTTTTTGTGTATTTTAGTATATTTTAGGATAAATACAGTGAGAAATAAAACCAAACACCAGTGGAAGTGCGAGACAGGAGAATCTCAGACACCCTCGGGTAAGATTTCAATCATCTCGGACTCAGCAAGCTTCGTCCGACACTGGAAATCTTACCCTTGGGTGTCTGAGATTCTCCTGTCTCGCACTTCCCCTGGTGTTAGACTCTTAATATCTTTCACTCGTGTAACAAATTCTACGTCTTTTCCTCTCGTTTCGCTACGCTCCACTCGAGAAAAGACGAAATTTCTTACACTTGTGAAAGATATCCCGATCTTTAATCTGATCTTTTGCAAGATCCTATTATTCTGTGTTGACAACGAGAAGTTCCCATAAAACGTGACGTCATATATGAGTAAAACGTCATATGAATTGTGACGTCCCGATTCTATGACGTTGACAACATAAAGCAGTTGTTCAGTGACGATAATGAAACTAAAATTTGTTGGAAAATATATTTCAACAATAATATTAATTTCCCGGCGTTCGCAGCCTTGCTGCAATTTTCTTGTTGATTGTCACTCTGTGAAAGGTACTGTATGAATCAAAACTTAATTCGTGCGTGTGCTATTTTCGCTAGAACTCAATCTGTGTTTTGTCCTATACAGTTAAAAATATCTTGTTATTTTATGGAATATAGTCTCGTAAATACCTAAAAATGATAATAAAGAGAATATGCAGGTTTAAAGATCAAGTTTATCTTTTTGATAGGTATGCTATTATTTACTTAATGTGTCTCAGTGGTATTATTCCACAATTTTTGTCTAATAATTGTTCATTTAGGTTTCATTCATTAAGAAATTTAACAAAATTATAATTTAAAATGAAAAAAAAATCAAATGTATTTAAAATTTATATTCCTAATCATTTTCATATCATTTTCATTACAAAAACGTGAGCTAAAACACATGAGCTTTAAATCTGTTGCTGGATTTAGAGAACACAGAAATTATTCAAGGGAGATAATTTGATAAAATATTTTAACAAAGATATTANTAGAGAAATTAACATTTTGCAATTTTTCTCTCTTATTTCAACGGTGACCCCTAATTTTTATTTTTTACATGTAAACTACATAATGATAATTAAACACATGCAAAGTATGAAAAAAATCTATAATAGATTTTTCTAACTATCCTCACATATGATCATTTTCCCTATCTTTTCTATGTAAATTCTTGAACTTTTCAATTTCAGATTTTGCGATTAAATGCACGGTGACCCCCAAATTTTATTTCACATTTTTAACAATAATACTATTGAGTTTCCACACAAAAAAATTTACAAAATTCTATAATAGGGAATTAATACCCTGCAGACACCTTTAAATGTACATTTTTCATTCGTGAGGGGGTTGCCATTGGACATACCCTTCATTTTGTTGCGTTACAAGTAATAAAATTATATATTACACATCTACATTGTACATATAATTATTCAAACATATTTGGAAGGGTCTCGCCATCCCATGCGTTGAGTATTTCAGTACTGGTCCGAAAAAAAACAAGCATTTTCGAACAATAAAAACAACATTCAAAAAGTTACATTTAGCTTTGAAACTTTATAAAACTTAAGAGTATCTCACTTGTGTCTGTTTCTGGCCTGAATTTTAGTCCTCAAGTTAAATTTGTGCTCATTTGAATTTTTTGATTTCAGATCTTTCAAATGTTTTGATATCATCAGTAATTACTAGTATCAGCGAAAATGTGCTAGAATGCTTACTTTCTGTGCGTCTGATTTTAGGTAGTGATATACACATATTAAAAAATACAACAGTCGGGGAAATGGTTAATTGGGCGAAGTCAAAATAAAAACAAAACTAAGACAGAATCTGAATTAAAAGTTAAAAGCGGGGTTAAAATGTCCAGTATTTCGCCATGTTGTGTCTTCTTCGGGGAAAAGTAGAGATAACAAATACGCATGGATACGCTGCATAAAAGAGAGGTGAGATTGGTGTGCAGCGAGACCATTAATATATATTGCGGTTGACAATTTTTTCGATGGTTTTGCACCTTCTTTGTCTTTCTGTCCTTTGGATTTCGGCTCTTGACAATAAAATTATTCTGTTCGGTATTAGTGTTATTATCTTCAGTAATTTAATAGAAAGCAGTACTACATAGTTAGCACTTCTAGAATGAAGACTAAAGCCAACTTGAAAAAAATATATCGTTAACCAAGACAATCCAATTTCAAATCATGTTATATGATGGCAGTCATGTTGGATCAAATCAAGGCTTAATATAAATAAAGTCAACATTTTGGAAGGGAATACCTTTGATTATATACTCACCTTCACGTGTTGGGTGGCCAGTCTGATCCAGTCTCTCAAATTGGGACTGAAGTTATATTATATTACATGATTTATCTCGTCTAAATCATCGAATTTCACTCGTTCCTACAGGTTAAGATTATTTATTTCTCTAATGAAGGGTAATGCATGCTCATCTTTTAAAAAAGCGTACTGCAATGAGTTAGTAAAAGTTGTCCTTACTATAGGAGTTTCCGCCGTGACGTCACAGGCTGCATTTTTAGTATACGTGATTATGAACAATGATATCATCATCCATGAATTAAAGACAATTTTATAAACGATTTTATTTGAAAACTTGCAATATCTAAAATGAAGAAAATATGATTAAAACTAAGGGACATCTCCATCTTTTATAGCTCTTTCTTTGGATACGTAAGTTTTTCTATTTTAATCTTATTGGTAATTTGTTCCCTATCAGCTTTTCACATATTTCGGTTTATATATATATATTTTTTTTTATCTGCACTGGACGGACATCAGTTGTTGATATGGCCATATGCAGAAACTAAATTGACAGTTACTTCGATAATTTGTAGTTTCTGCGTTTATTTTACTGTTATGGAAAACCGTTGGTTTTGGATGCTGTGGCATGTTGCTTCAAAAGTAATGGAACACAGTAAATCATTAGACTGAACACAAAAGGTAAGGTTTGAAGTGTACGTGATGGGCCATACAATATTTTGTATAGGGTCTGTAAATATAGTCATTTCATTATAAAACTACAATTCGAAAATTCTTCCCGCCAAAATACTGACGTTTTATGACAACATTCACATTTATGTCTGAATTGTCATATTCGTATAAAAGTACAATTTATTTACCTGGAAATTACAAAATTGAATCAGGCCTACAAACTTTTGAGAATGGGTTACATTGTCATAGGATATGCATATAACTGTCGAAAGCTGACACTTTGAATAGATTTCGTAATTGTCAGCTTCTGGCTGTAATGTCATATATATTTTCGAGGTTTTCGAGGTTGAAATATCGCACAGTTGAAGTTCTGTATTTTTCAAAGTATTCAAATTTATAACAAATCCCATATTGTTTCATTTTTTTTAATATTTTGTCAATATCAATACTTGACGATTTGGTTTGTCATACTTCATTTATTATTGACGATTAACAAAATACAGAAGTTACCGTAAATTTTGTTACTGACCATTCGAAAACTTGTGTGCAGATCAATTTTAAACATTTGGAAGACTATTTACTGAAACATAAGTAAAATCTGATAGAGAACAAGTAACCAACAGTACTAAATAACTAAATTAGCTAAGGGCGGAGCTATATAGTATGAAAATATCCAACGTTTTCCAGCACCGAAGTAATAACTTCCACTCAAGAATTACTACAGACTATCAGAATTATAAAATTGTCGAGCATTTATTTTTTATTTCATTCTTTTAAAATTTAGATCCATCCCATTTTTGTTGATAGAATCTACATTCGTGATGTATTGAATGCCAAATGATTTACAAATTGAATTTCCAATTATAATAATGGAATATCAAATGTGCAAAATCACAATTTAATGTCAATCTACCTTTCTACAAATTGATCTTAAACAAATGATTCCAATTATCAAGTTTCTCTAAATCATATAATATCGAAATTTCCTGAATACTACATTTAAACAATCTCAATATAATTATATTTCAACGATTATTGGTCGACTATATTTGAATTCAAGATCATGTCTCCGTTAAGAGGTACAATCTTCGTAACAAGAGCCATCTATTTCTTTCTTTTAATATGCGTAAAATGGGATTGAAAAGAAGTATAATCTGTGGAATAGTGGATACATTATATTAACAGCTTAACTTTTTTCTATCAGCAATGAAATTAATTTTCAAAAGTAAAATTCTGACATTAATTTTAAATACGTAGAGGTACAGGAGAATCTCAACCTTCATAACTGAAATGGCAAAATAAATTGTTGAACAGAGGTAGAGAGGTAGATATTTCAGAGATCACCAAGAACAAACAACATGAATTATCTTAAGTACAAATATTAGAAAATGACAGAGTTTGCCAGAAAGTTTTATCATATTTCTTAAGGTATTGCCGTCTTTTTCAATTGTGTGCGATTTAGTGCGACGGCAAATGAATACTGAACAAAAAAGAAAGAAAGATGGAAAATCAAAAATAAAAACACTGCAATTCACATTTGACACAAAATTAAGAAAATCTTACAAAACTAAAGTAAACGACAACGCCACAACAATAAATCTAGAAAAAAATATCAATACCATTTGAATAATTGAATGAATACATGTAATGGTGTGATGAATGTTTAGTGAAAGAATGAAAAAAAATACACAATTAGAATTTCGTACGACATACTTATGCCAGAGAACTTTTTTCAGACAAATGCTTTTACTTTTATCGTAAATACAAGAACCCATAAAGTTAAACCTAGCAGTAACATCACGTGGTGATATATAAATTTTTTTTCACGTATGTTAGTCCCTATATTTCATTCTTTTTATACCCCCGCTTTAGCGGGACGGTATATAGTGATCATGGTGTCCGTTCATCCATTCGTCCGCCCGTTCATTATCTCGCCATAGGGGTACACACTTTGTGGCGTTAACTTTCACAGAATGTGCAGGGCATATTGCCAATTTGTGCAGGGCATATATTTTAAAAATTGATTTTGATTTGATTTTTTTATTTTATTTTGAACTTTTGTTTCTGGAATCAAATGGAGGAGCGGGATATATATATATATAAGAGCTTTATTCAGTTTTTCAAGTTTATAAGACAGCATTGAGCAAAGTCGATATCCATAGCACATACAGAAATTAATAGATAATGCTGAGATAAATAAAAACTTGGGTTATGCCGCTTTGTGTGTGTAGTCGAAGTCTTCGGTTTGCCATTGTGAATATAAATCCGTTAAACGAAGTTTTAACTACATAAGGATCACCCTGTCTGTCTGTCCAAACTTTTTTGTACACGCGATTCCTTTTGGAAACTTACGATATCTTCTTTTATAAAAAATTTGTTTACAACTGAGGAGAATCCCCCTCGTGCAAAGTCCTGTACTTAATCAATTTTAGCTTTCCATTCAGGTCCTATTAATTATTTGCGTTCTATTAGCTTTTATACAACATTCGGATTATATTGTCTTCCAAAAATTTTGATTTTTTATTTTATCTGCACTGAAGAGACAACAGTAGTCGAAATGGTCACCTGCAAAAAATAAAATTACAGAAACTTCCATATTTTGTTATTTAAACCACTTCAAAGATTTTGATCAAACTGGATACAATATGCAGATGTGAATGAAAGAATATATGTATTGTCCAGCACCATGAAGGTCGTATAATTTGACTTTGGAGGTCTATCTGTCCACACTTTATTGTAACTTGTCTTTAACGACCTCAAGAATTTTGAAGAAAATTAATTTAAACCATGAAGTTTTATTATTGTCCCACACCATGAAGAAAAAAATAGTTTGACATTGACTTTTCATTGATTTTTGAATTCTGTAATTCTTTGCAAGTGCCATTCCTCTTAAAGAACTTACAAGATTTTGAGGAAACTTTTTGATTTGATCTGCACAGATGAGACATATGAAGAAATAAAAATTAACAGTAACTTCGGTATTTTGATATTTATCACCATTGGGCCGATACCTCTGCTGGTGGACTGTTAGTCCCGAGGGTATTCACCGACCCAGTAGCCAGTACTTTGATGATGGCCCGAAAACCGGTTTTATTTGGAAACATGCAATATATAAATTCAATAAAATTTTGTTAAATCTAAGGAGTATCTCCCCCTGGCATAGCTTTGTCCTTAGCTGATTTTGGCTTTATTTTTTTTATCTTTTTGGTAATTTGATCTCTATCAGCTTTTACAGATATTTCGGTATATGGATTTCCAAATGTTTTGATTAAATCTGCACTGATGAGACATAAGTTGTCGAAATGCGCATATGCAGAAACAGAAATTAACAGTAACATCGGTATTTTGTGATTTACACAAAGAAAGTATGCAGATGTGCATGAAAAAATATAATTATTGTCTGACACCATAAAGAGGAGATAATTTTATTTTGACCTTTCACTGATCCCGTCTGCAAAGATTACATTGTAAGGCAACACCTCTTCAAAAATGTATAAATCAATATATTTGTTTTACGTCTCTATGATGGGGAGATAATTTGGCATAAGCCGTCCGTCTGTATACACTTTTTAGGAGGATTTACGGTACGTAAATCCTTCTTATGCTGTCGCTTTCTTCAGAAAAATCCCGGGTATGAATATGCACTTCGAGATCAAAAATCAATTTTTTGTGGCTAAATTCATTGCCAATTTCTTCTTTAACATTATTGTAAACTGCATAAGAAATATAACATATAAATGTAAGGTTTAAGCATAATTAAAATAGAATTGTCGAGGGAATATTTTAGTAATGACATTGTGTCACGTGACAAGTGAATTATAAATAACTTCACATATTACCGTAGTTGTAGAAATAATAATCAATTACCTGTGACCTGAATATTTGTAATGTATCTGAATTTAAAAGATGCAAAAAAAAAAATAAATAAAATAAAATAAAATAAAATAAAATAAAAATAAATAAATAACTCTAATAATTCAGTATCTGATTAAAAAAATTATATAAATGAAAATAATAAACCGAGGATTTAGAATTCTTTCTTATTAAGTAAGCGTAGTTTGCACGTAGTGCTAATCTGATTAAGAAATGTTCAAAAATGATAACTTGTATAGCTCTTTTATATCGATACTGAAAACAATATTAAATTGCCAATATATATTTTTGTTTTAAGTACCCTCTTAGAGACAAAGGATGAACAATTATTCATGTTTTCATTGGCGGATTAAGAGATGAGTTCGGGGTAGGATACCTCCCCTTTTTCCTGATATTTTTTTTAATTTCGTGCAGAATTTGACTGGAACCTCATTGGATCTCCCCTTTTCGAAGGTTGGATCCGCCGGTGTATTTCACTGTCTTTTGACATATTTTTGTTCAGATTTTTAAAGTATTGGTGATACTGACAAATGATCATGTAGGNGAACAACGCTACGTCCATGTTTGTCAACATCAATGGATGCGGGATCAGACATAAGATATCAGGCAAAGTACTCTAAAAACACTGTCAGCCATTGCCCGAAGAGGGGCCAAAAAGACAATTCGAAATACACACGACCATGACCACAGGATAGTCATCGAGTTGGTTGTAAGATGACTTGGCAAATAAAATGGGGGAGATGAGGGCATTATAACTACAGATGGTGAAAATATTTTGATTTTTTAAAGAAAATATGAAAGCCAAAATGAAAAATTTTGAAAATTTTAACTGAAGAAAACAAGAGAGCATACAACTCAATCAATGGAGATGTTTATAAGAACTCCACACTTCAAGAAAAAATAATGGATATTGTCAACGATTGAATATAAAAGAGACAAAATTCCTACAGATGCATGGTAAAATTAACCAAATGCAACAACGCTTTTATTGTTCATCTTCTATACTTTCAGCATTTTCTATTCAGTCTTTTGTTGCCCGTAAATAATTTTAAGATTATCTTTTTTCGAAATTAAAGCGTAAATCCGACTAAACAGTACTTCAGTACTTTGATTTAATTTTTAGTCGGAACTCCTCTTAAACTACCTCAAGGATTTTTTAAACAAAGGAAAGACACTAGAGCAAAGTCGGTAGTTATCGACAGGCGGCAATTATCGACATGTTTCCCAGTGGAGCCTCTTCAATATGCAAAAACTTACTTCGGTTCCTAGTGGACTTTTACATATTGCAATATGACTACTCGGATGGTTTCTCGACTTTCTGATATATCAGGGTAAATACTTATTTCGGAGATTATCGATTAAAAATATTCGATGTCTTGTCGTCGGCTGAAAAACGTGGTGTCTTACGCGATCAGATAAGATATCACATGTCTTTGTAGAAGTGGGAAAACAATAGACTCAACATTGGAGTTCTTTAATGGTGATAAAAGCAACATTTCAGAGGAGGTTTTCAGAGGTCTAAAGCTGAATATAACAATCGTCTACTCTCCTACTATATATGGGCATGTCGAAAACTGCTTCTCGAAAACAACATTGGAGGCAGTTATCGACACATTTATGTATTTTTGTATTGAAATGATAGCTGCAACAAAAGAAAAAAAATAATAAATCTTCATAATCAACCATTTCACTGTTTTCAGATATTTTCTTTAGCTTTCATATGTATATAATTTTACTATTTTCCGATATTTTCTATTGTACTGAAGACAGATTGTTGTGTATTTAGAGGTGTGCTTGTAATATTGGGGGACATTTTTCTAGATGCTGGGATTTTAGTTTTTTAGCTCGGGGATTCGGAATTGCTTTATTTTAAGCCTGGGATTTCAGGAAATAATTGTACTGGGATTCCGGATTTCATCACTTGTTAAATTCCTTTGTAGTTCAGGAATTCGGGATTTAGTAAAGTCGTACGGTATTCCGGGATGAGACACCCTGCGTCCCCTTATTGTTATCAAGCTACCGGTTTGCGTGATGTAGATTGCTGAAAAAAGGTATTTTCAATAAAAAAAGTGATACTCTGTTTTGTTTGGTCTGTGAATTGTTTATTGTTTTGTCGATTTGTATATATTTGATGTTTTATATTTCGGGATTCCATGTTATTAGGGCCCGCCATGAAATGGCGGCGCCCTATAGTAATCAGCCTGTCCGCCGTCTGTCTGTCCGTCCGTCTGTCTGTCCATCCGTCTGTCCGTCAGCATTTTCTATCTTGTACGATAAGCCAAGATTGCCTTCACCGATTTTTATGAATTTTTTCTCAAAGTTGAACTTGACCAAAGAAAGCTCTCTTTCGTTTTTAAGAAAAACGGAAAATGATTTTTGGGAAAAAACTCCATCTTACATGAAAAAGTGGATATTTTGAGAATAAGCTCTTTGTCGTACGATAACTTAAGATTGCCTATTTTTATTCTAAAGGTTGCACTTGACCAAAGGAAGCTCCCTTTCGTTTTTGAGGAAAATCGGAAAATCATTTTTGGAAAAAAAACTTAGATTTTGTAGGATAAAATGCATATTTTGAGAATTAGCTCTATGTCGTATGATAACTTAGACTGCATTCATTGATTTTAATGATTGTGATACTCAAATTTGAACTCGACCAAAGGAAGCCAGGCTCAGTGTTGGACTTGATAAAAAAAAGGTCCCTAATGATTTTGAGGAGAATATATGAAAAACTGCATATTTTGAGAATTAGCTAAATGTCGTATGAAAACTTGAAATGACCTTCATATATTATTTTCAATGTTTTGGTTTGATCTGAACAAACGAGACATAAGTTGTCAAAGCGGCCATATGCAGAAACTAAATTTAAAATAACTTAGGATTTTGTTATTTATGTTTTTCACCAAAAATTGTTTATGATTTTCATGAAATTCCACAAACAAGTCTTTGGGACACACAAGGGGGTGGGACCCTTTCTGACTTTGTTAGTATATTTTTCTTCATTATTATTGACGACAAGTTTATTATAAGAACGTATATATATTGTCAATAAGAAATGTTTCACTTTGCAACTTTGCCTGTAATGACCGCTTTGCCTGTAATAAGACATACAGTTTTAATTGATTTTAAAACTTTGACCACTTTGCTGTAATTACACATGCATTAATTTTCTATTAATTTAATTTAATCTTTTTTTCCCTGGAAGATTGGCATTTAATTAAAATTTTCAGCCATTGTAGGTGTTTCTGTTATCCATTCTTTTACACAGTCGAAATAGTCCTTTGTGGTCCTGTCCAAGGAGGTATCTTGCAGGTCCGTACCTTATCAAAGATAGCTGCCAGCAGGGAACAATCTATGTAATAAAATTCAAGAGGCATGTCATGACATAATTGAATTTCTTTTCATATATGAAATCCATAAACTTAATTCAGTCGTACGCACAACCCTATTGGAACTGTGATAGTAGCCCGAAAAAGATCTATTTTCGCACGTATGTAGAAAATAAAATCACTTGTTTGATGTGATTAAAATACAAAAATAGCTACAAAAGTTTTATTGTTCATTCAGAAATATTGTTTTAATTACTACAGTTAGTACTATACATCAAATAGTTCTTATTATGTAAATCAACAGACTTTTGTGGTGTCTTTAATTTAAAAATAAGATATAATGAAAAATGATGATTTTAAAAGGGGACATAACAAAACTAAAGGGGGTAATCAACTTACAGAATAAAGAAGTTAGAATAAAACTCGGCCCTGTTCATCTCTCTCTTGATTTCTTTATTGGTTTTCAGAATAAAATCCCCTTGCTGCATGGTCGCGACTATTGATCGAAAGCTTGAGTCCGGAGCTGATTTGGCTCTATTGTATTGGGTTATTTTTTACACACTGCGGGAAAGTCGACTAAAAACGCGGATAACACAGGTAAGGCATTAAAATAACGGTAACTCTTTCTTGAGTATATTTTACTTGAATAAATTTACAAAATTAATGTAGGTTTCTGTGTAATTGTTCGAGACGGGCAAAAAGTGGAGGTTTGTGTACCCATAAACCGGTTTAACCCTACCGCTTGCTAGTGCCGGTACCAAGTCCGACTGTCCCTAGTTCCTATCGTTGTCTACGTTTGTCTTTTGTCTTATTCGTGTTCTTCATGTGTAGTTCCATAGCAGATTGTGGCATGTAATTATAATTTTTATCCATTGTAGATCTAGGTGTTTCCTGTTATCCATTTTTTTTTACATTTCTATCGCATTTCGTTGATTCTTCATGACATTTTCTACATCTTTTCGTTTTTGTCTTTTAGTTTTTTTTTATATGCACCGAAGCGCTAATAGTTTGCCAAAATAGCCATTTTCGGAGACTTTATTTTACAGTTAAACTTAATCATCAGAACAAGGACGTAGCAACGTCAGTGCTTCATCAGAATTTAAAATATGAAAGTAGAAGTTGGATCCACAATCAAAAATGCATGTCTTTATACAATCGATATACAGCCTTTGTATAACTTTAATATACACATATGATCCATTGTTATTTTAGCGACCAGACGACGTCAAAGAATCTTAAAACCTACAGAAATTAAAAACTAACGATGTTAATACTTCATTTAATGACCGAAAATTAAAAAAAAACGGGGATATGTTGTATTCTAAGGCATCAGGCATAGGGTGCTAAACGTACGACAAGGACAACAATTTATATTCCTGCATATAACCGTTACCTACCATGATAATACATATTTTTGAACGTACGCTTAAAAGTGTACGAGAGCGCCATGTAAGTCAAATAGCTTCGGGAAAAATTCAAAGCGTCCAGAAAAGATAATTTTAATTGTCAAAGCTTTATTTTTTTGTGTTTCCGTTAAATATATTGCTCTCAAATACCGTATGTGTCTTACATTTTGTTGTTTCAAATATTTTATTTCATTTTTGTTCTGATTTTCAATTACCGGGCACTTTCGAATGCTCCTTAGGATGACCACTCTTCTAATTTAGACCGCTAAAGAGACTGACATATACATATCATTTCATTTGACCTCATTTTTGGGTTTTAATAACAATTTATGACATGCATAATGCTGACTGTCGATAACTACCTCCACCTGTCGATAACTGCCTCCGAGAAAGACTTTTTAAATTTCCATAAAAAGGTGTGCATGAATGAACAATTAGACTAAGGTATACTTATCTGACGGATAATCCCAAGTTATACAATATTTTGGAACTGGCGGTTTAATATTATATACACCTTTTAAAAGTCTAATAACTGTCGGGTGTTTTCCAACATGAAATCCATCAATTGTATTGAGAACAGAAGAAAGTGAAGATCTTAGTGTGTTAATGGAACTGTAAGATTTGCCTTTATGAAATTCATCAGATAAAAATTCGATTCTAATGCACTTATGTTTGTAACGCTAATTTTGATTGGATGGCGTTAGAATTTTGAGGGGTAAAATCCACGATTTACCGTCGGAACCAATAGCAACGTAATGGCGCAGACGCATACCAAACTTCCTGTGATTTAAAAATCGATTTTAAATGCTTTTGCGGATTTACATTAGAATAGAGATAACCATACTGTATTTTAGGATCTTCAGGGGTAAATCTAAGATTTGACTGTCGCAAACATCCGTTTTCCGGCTCCGCTAACGCGTCGTCGGAAAACTCAGTTAGCGACAGTAAAATCTACGATTTACCCCCTAAGATCCTAAAATACAGTATGGTTATCTCTTAACTACCGTTTGAACAAATGGTGAAAAGGAAGCTGACAATTGTTCATTACACCAGTCCAACCAAGATTTCCATGCTGACCGATATTGCGTATTTGTTTTTGAACTCCATGATTTACACAATAGATCTGTAGCCCTTTCCGAAAATCTTTTATTTTCAAATTGTTTCCGCAAAACTGTCCAAGTGACAAGTTGAAGTGTTCCCGCAAGGGGATGTTATCTCTCTTGATCATGTGGTAGGGACAGTATTCGCTCTTGTTTTGGCAATAGTAACGGAATCATACATGACAGTTCTAGAGCCTGGGGATACCAAGGTTGAGTCATCCAAGGCGGTGTTACAAGACGTAGTGTACATTTGTCTCGATAAACCTTCTGTAATACGAGTGTTATTAAATTGAAGGGGGAAATGCATAAGCTTGTAGGTCTTTCCATGAAATTGAAAAAGCACTGGTTCTCTATGCTTGTGGGTGGGGTTGCCATGAGACATATTTCTCCAGCTGATGATTTCAATCTGCTTGCAAACAAGTACATTTGATGTGGAAATCGTATTTGTGTTAATTGGTGAAAAACGTTTGGGTCTAATTTCCATTCTGTTTGATCCAGAAAATGACGACTGAGAAAATCTGCTTGCTGATTCTGCATTTCAGGTATATGAACTGCCGAAATGTGAATTTTCCTGCTGAATGCCCATGACAAAATCTTTTTCGCTATAGCATCTATTACACTTGAATGAGTTGCGCCCAAGTGATTGATGTAAGCAACAATTGATTTGTTGTCTATTTGAACTTGAATATGTTGATTTTGTATTGAATGGCCAAAGGCTTGCAAAGCAAAATATACTGCTTGAAGTTCCAGAATGTTGATGTGTTAAATAACTTCCTGAGCTGACCAAAGACCTGATGTTGTTATTCCATTCATTACTACTCCTCTTTGATGCATCTGTTGTTAAAATTACATAGGGATCCTGAATTTGGATAGGTTTTCCATTGCACTCCTCTATGATTTTTATCCACCTATTCAGCTCTTCTAAAGCTAGATGAGACAACCTTATTTTTGCTTGATAAGTTTGTTTTAACTGTAACGCTTATGTTTTTTCCTTTTCCAAAAAACGATAATGGAGGGGCCTGGGCAGATTAATGGAAACGCTGAAACTAGGAGTCCTATCACCCTGGCTGCCTGAAGAATTTTTGGAAAACGATTGTCCAATAGACATCGAATATTTTTCTTTAATAATATTTTTGTCGTGAGGTAGATAAACAATCATTTGGCAAGTGTTTATTAAATATACCAAAAAGTTACTTCCTGTGATGCGACAAGAGAAGACTTCTCTATGTTTATTGTAAAACCTGCTTTTTGAAAAACTGACATTACTTCCTGAATTTGCACTTGACTCTAATGATAAGATATTTTACGAAAGGATAACTTATACCGCAGTTACTGTGAATTTTGATTCCGCATATGTGCATTTCGACAACTTATGTCTCTTCAGTGCAGATAAAATCTAAACGTTTGGAAGACCATAAAGTCAAAGATGTTTGAAAACTGATAGAGAACAAATTACCAAAATGAACTAAATGTAAAGCCAAAATCAGCTAAGGACAGAGCTTTGCATGAGGGAGATACTCCTTAGTTTCAACAAAATTTACAAAAATTAGATATTGTAAGGTTCCAAATAGAATCGGCTTTCGGGTCAGCACCGAAGTACTGACTACTGGGCTGGTGAATACCCTCGGGGACTAACAGTCCACCAGCAGAGGCATCGACCTAGTGGTAACAAATAACTTATACCGAAGTTACTGTGAATTTTGATTCTGCATATGCGCATTTCGACAACTTATATCTTTTCAGTGCAGATAAAATCTAAACGTTTGGAAGACCATCAAGTCAAAGATGTTTGAAAACTGATAGAGAACAAATTACCAAATATGATCTAAATAGAAAGCCAAAATCAGCTAAGGACAGAGCTTTGAATGAGGGAGATACTCCTTAGTTTCAACAAAATTTACAAAAATTAGATATTGTAAGGTTCCAAATTGAATCTGCATTCGGGTAAGCATCGAAGTACTGACTACTGGGCTGGTGAATACCCTCAAGGACTAACAGTCCACCAGCAAAGGCATCGACCCAGTGGTAACAAATAACTTATACCGACGTTACTGTGAATTTTGATTCTGCATATGCGCATTTCGACAACCTATGTCTCTTCAGTGCAGATAAAATCTAAACGTTTGGAAGACCATAAAGTCAAAGATTTTTGAAAACTGATAGAGAACAAATTACCAAATATGATCTAAATAGAATGTGTCGTCCAAAGGGAGTCGTTTATATAAATAAGGCCTTTGTGGACTTTGGAACGGATATGAGCTATCAGTGGCTTTGTGCATTTCGTAAAAACTCGAAGGAATGATTTCAGACCGAATAGGAGACATTGAAACTCGTAACATTGATTCCCCACAAGAACCAAAGATATTTCTTGTGATCTCGAGCTACTGGAATGATGAAATAAGCATCTTTTAAGTCCAGGCGGGTCAGATAATCATTTTCCTGAATTAAAGTTAAAGCTGTTTGCAAAGTTTCTATCTTGAAATGTATTGTTTTTATAAAATGATTCGGAGGTTTTAAATTGATTACTGGTCTCATGCCTCCTGTCTTTTTCGGTACCAAAAAAATTGTAGAAACAAACTGGCCTAAAGTCTCCTGAACTGGTTGTATTGTCCCCTTTTCCAATAAGGAATCAACCTCCTTCTGAATAATTTCCCTTTTTCTAATAATTTTGGTACTGGGGTTATACAAGGATGAGTTTGAAACGGTTCTGTACAAAATTCTATCTTACCATATCTAAAATTAAACGATCGTTTGTCAATGTTTTCCAAAAGTCTTGACATCTCATAATTGTCCTCAAATTTAATTTCGTTTCTGTTTACCGCTTGGTTTTTTACTGACACTTTTTGAAGTTTTTTGGATAGCTCTTTTTCTGTGATAATGTCATTTTTGAAATTTTGAGAGCTGGTACGGTGATGAAAAGAACTATTGTTAATTTTGTTACCTTAAGAAAAATTTATCGAATTCTTCATAATTTGATTAGTAGCCTTAGCAGCCTCTTCTATGTCCTTGCAAATTTTAGTTAAATCAGGGCCAAACAGTTCATCAGTAATATCCTGGGGTCTCTTACACAAATCTGTGTAATCCCAAACAAACAAATGTTTTAACTTCTCTCGTCTGGCAATTGACATAAGGTAAAGATGCATGACCACGTAGAAAAGCTGCGTCCTCAGATAAGGAGTATAACTCTTTCCCTGGATTGTCTTCTTTTAATGAGAGTAGTTTCTCAGAAAGCTGTACCACAGCATAAATGCCATGACACAATACTCCCTGTGGCCGTTGCATCTTTTAAATGCCTAGACATCTTTCTATAAATAATTGTATTAATTCTAGGGACCACTACGAAAGGAGAATTCTGGTCTGGGATACCTTTCTTTTACCTCCTTTACAAAGTTAGAATCTAGAGCTGAAGTGCAAGATTTGGACAAAATAGTAGCTAAATTATCCCGAACTGGTCTGCCTAGAGTATCCTTTGTAAAAAAAAAACGTGACAAGCCTTGAACTCTCTTTCTCAGGATCAACCTGCCCCTCCTCACTTTCGCCCTCAAATTCAGGAAGTTCGTCAGGGATATGTTCATGTTTCAAGTCAACGACATCTTTCTTCCGTTTTAACGGGGGTAAATCGTTGTCATTTCCACCCTCAACACTACGCTTTTTCTTGTTTGGTGAATTATCATGAAACATTTGGATTGAATTTAAAATGTCCTTTATAACAAGAGCACTATTCTTGGACTCGAACAAATCATTCATTGCCCTAGGTGCTGCCATATTGTTTACAACGGAAGATGGCAGAAATTTCCGAATCGAAGTCGGGGCAGAAGGAACTGCCTAGGACTTCCCTAATGAATATTCATATTGCTCTAGAGGTCGAGTTATCGTGACTGGAATGTCACCATATTGTCTGAGCCATCTAATATGACTATCTCGGGGAAGTAGCCTATTTCTAAGATTGGAATATTGAGTGCTTATTCTAATAAAAGCGCTAGGTTGATTCATCTGATTTCCAATTTCCAATGATTACTTTGTTCGGCACAGACGCGTGCGCCCCCTTCTCGTAAACTTTGAGAAGACCGTCATTCTCACTAAAGTTAGGAAAATCTTGGCGTGGCAATGCCACAAAAGAGGTGAAAATCCCACAAATCTGAACATATGAATGTTCTGTAACACTGGCAATGCCTGAAAGATTGGCCACGCCGTTTTCATTTGCGTCGGACATGATGCATCCGATTGCAGACTCCTGATAAGGAAGATTAATAGTGTCAGAAACGTCCTGTTCCACACCGTAAAGTACCTCTCCTAATGTCAAACGGGAATCTGACTTGTCGTTCTCCATAATAGAAATCTAAATAATAATCCTAGTATAACTAAAGAGTAACAATTTTGAAGTCTAACACGTGGTACTTTCGTGCGAAGCACTAAAATAACTATGGAGGGTCTTTGGGGGGTGTTTTTTTTCTTTGAAAAGTGGTATTATCTGCACATGTGCTAGATACTGCAAATGTAGCTGATCATCTACATAAGAGGATGTTGGATAATGAATATAGA
Organism: Modiolus philippinarum; assembly: GCA_002080025.1. Lineage (NCBI taxonomy): Eukaryota > Metazoa > Mollusca > Bivalvia > Mytilida > Modiolidae > Modiolus > Modiolus philippinarum. Next base: position 127,571 of record MJUU01007141.1, read on the forward strand.
ACATAGAACATGTTCTGTTCATCAATAGGCTAAATGAGCATATATATGTAAAGGAAAAGAAATGATTGATTAGATAGTAGATAACAATACATTCAACATACACATAAACATAAACATATATAAAATGACAAAAGAAATAGTGTGAACATATTTTAGCATATAAAGTATATAGCAAAAAGTTACATATCAAGAATAAATTTCCCAACTGCATTTAAAATATTTGGATTTTCTGATATCATTAGATTTATAAATTATTTGCTTGCTATTAGGGTTTATAAAGTTTTTACCTTCTTTATACTGTGTCAAATAAAATTGTTCGCTCTTCTTGAAATTTATTACACTTTATTAAAAAATGGATCTCTTTTTAATAATTGTCCGACAACGCAAAGGGCAGATAATTTTACTTTAAATCTTTTTAAGGATATGGGGCGCGAGGATATCCTTTTTGGGTCTTTTCCACAGTCTCATCTAATTTTCTTTATTCTTTGTTTTTGTAACATCTACCACAATTAGGACAAGTTCCAGTGTCTCTTTCATCGGATGGAGATGACCTGAACTTCAACCTATAAATGATGTTTCCAAGGAGTTCACATGTTCTATCAAATTCAAAATAAATTCTACCAATCTCATCACACTCTTATGGCAAAATTCTGTCGTTTATTTTGTCAGTTGCTGTAAAATATAAAATCTTAAAATCTAAGGAATCGTTTGTCCTTGCAAAACTACATTAGTATATCAATTTGATATTATAGCTGTTATTACATAACAATCAACCTTTTCAATACAGAGATAATTTTCTTTATTGCACAGGGAGCGTTAGTCAGCAAAACTGCTTGCAAAAGGTCCCAGTTCACAGCAAAAATGATATCAATTGCAAGCGATCTGCATTTTTTCCATGATGCAGTTAGACACATTTACACAAAATCGGTCGTTTTATCATAGTTATAGAATATCACAGTAGCGCGCTTAGTTCATTGACTGTTTTGTGTTACTGAAAGCTGTCATGGAATAGAAAATGATTCTGTTTGTGGGTAAAAGATAATCAGACTCCTTTTTCAGACTTTTTCCCCCTTCTTAAATCATAACGGCTTTAAATTTCAGCGTACTTCCAAATAAATATATAAAACATTGTAAGCTCAACAATTTTCAATCATATTTCAATTCAAACAAAATTAAATGCACGCGAAAAAAATTCCAACATGCGGTATGATTTTTCGTAGCCAATTGTTCGTGGTTTAAGAACTTAAATGAAATTAAGCATCTTATATCGTGTGTTTAGATCATCTTCATCAGACATCAATATAGATACCAGTTATCAGTAAAAGTTCTCCTGCTGAGACAATCCATAAAGCATGCAATGTCGTCTATTTTATTAAAACACTTCCGTCCGATGTATTGACACTTTGACACTTTTTTGCCAGGCAATTCTATACAATTATATACTTCATCTTGGTCTAGTGATGTATTGTTACGATTATTATTCCCCAGAGATAGATGGTTTATAGATTTATTTATCCAAGAAGTGTTTAATTTGTCTACGCTGAAGATATTTGAGTTGTGTATCCAACATATTTTCTCTTTTTTAACAACCATATTGACACCGAGGTTTGATTATATATTGATGCCTTGGAATATTAATAGTAACTTTATCTTTTTCCTCTAGAAGATATGTTCTCCGATGCCAACATAATTGGCTTGAAATGTAAAATGATTTTTTTTATTCATGTTATTATGATTCTTGTTTTTTTTTCTAAATGTATAATATCATATGTAAGAATATGGAGCAATTTGCATCAGTTACTGCAAAGTATAGAATTATTATTACAATCTTATGTTTCACAAAATTTAATTCTTTTATTCAACTCTACCGGTTTATACGTCTCCAATATTTTTTTACTCCCATCTGTGTATATAAATCTGTAGGGATAGGAATAATCATGAAACATTTTCTTGCTCCATTAACTATGAAAAAGAAAGGAAATGGGGTAAATGTCAAGGAGACAACATCCCATATATTAACGTATTTTTATAGTTACCATGTCACTTGTAACGCATAGTAGGTTCAAGATGTCCTCTGTGATTTCTCTCGCAGTTTTCATGAGAATTTACTCTGTGTTGTTCAACTCTTTATATTAGCCTATTTGTTTCCTCCCATTTTCTGTATTTATTGTATGGAACGATTTCCGTCCTACTTAGACCTTCTGTCTTCCAAATTGTCCATTAACTTTTCTTATATTTATGACATAATAATATTTCCTTTTTAAAGCTATGGTAAATTTATAGATATAGGTTCTAAGAAATTAGCAATTTTAAAAGACCTTGTTATTGATAGGAGTTATTCAAAAGGGTTTAGGTTGAAACTAGGATAAAATGAAATCATTTTATTATCATATCTTACAAACATTATTATCCTAAATGACAAGAATTTTTATGTCTTTTCGAACATAACATCTTCATAGATATTTATGCCATTTTCCCAATTATACAACTCTTTCGGTTACATTAATGTAGAAACGCCATCACAAGGAATAATGAATTAAGGTGGTACGGGGGTCTAAAATTCTGTCAGATAGAATTTTCTCATTTTTTCATGATTACCCTTTGTTATTAGAGAATACAAAAAAATAGAATAAAAATAAGGGGTCACCGGTCATATAAGAATGAAATATAAAATGTAAAAATCTGCTATTTTGGTTGAAATAATAGGGAAAATTTGCGAATTTTAACAAAATTTTAAATTATTTTAGTTACACCAGATAGAATTTTTTTAAATTTGGTAAAGTAATAGCTTATATACTGTCCTTCAATTTCCATGAAAAAATTTGGGGGTCACCGAACTTATTTTTGAATAAATAGCAAAAACTCATTTTTTTATATTATTCCTATGTAAATTATCTCCCCTTAATGGAACAGGAGTTAGCTGAAAGGTTCAATATTTTGAGGAGTTACTTAATAAAGGTGGCATATGTCATCAAATTTAACTATTATGAGACGTTGAAAATGGTTTCGGCAACGTTCCCATAGTGAAATCCATTTTAAGTCACATGAGCAAGAATGATGCGCAATTTTAAACTCCCGTACTACCTTAAAAGCTTTAGTATTTATTTCCTGTAACTTCCTCGCAATGTTTTAAGAGAACCAATATTATACATCTGTCATATTTCTGCTGTAACAGCTGTATAACAAGACAGGTTAATATAAATAGTTTCTACATACGACCGTTTCGACAACTCTTCAGTCGAGATCAAGTCAAAACATTTGGAAGACCATAATCCTAAAATTTGTAAAATCTGATAGAAAAATTTCGCCAAAAAGATTTAAATAAAAGCCAAAATCAGATAAGGACAGAGCTACGAACGAGGGAGATACTCCTTAGTTTTAAGCAAAATTTTCTAAAATTTAGAAATTGCATGCTTCCAAATGAAATCGGTTTTCGGGCCACCACCGAAGAACTGACTAATTGATCGGTGAATAACCTTCAGGACTAACAGTCCAACCGTAGAGGCATCGGTCAAGTTAAAAAATAACGAAATACCGAAGTTACTGTAAATTTAGTTTCTGTATATGGCAATTTCAACAACTCATGTCTCATCAATGCAGATAATTTCCAAACATTTGGATGACCATAAACACAAAATTTACAAAATCTGATAAAAAACATTCACCAAAACGATCTATATATATATATATGTAAAGCCAAAATCGGCTAATAGACCATATCCGACCTTTGCTACTAGGATTTACCAGACTACTTTTCAAAACGTCACAGTATAGAAAAAGTCACGTCCTAGAGCCTAAAACGTCATGAAGTTGGTCACATGGTGCGGACACGTTTCTGACGTAGGGCGGACAAACATCAACTGGTGAATCTGAATACTAAAACTCGGATATGGTCTCCAAATAAATTTTGCCTAAATCAAGGGATAATTACAATTAAAGATAGTCTCCTAAAATTATAGTTTTCAGCATTAAGGCTAACTAAATAATAACCTGTGCTAAGGGCTGTCTTGAACTTACTATGATGTAAGAGAAAAGCTAGGCTTCACTGTGACGTAAAGAGGAAGAACAACAATTAAAGCGTTGTTTAAGTGCTTGATTTTAAAAGTTTCTGTTATAAACTTTATGAACTGATATTCATATAAGGGATCATTATGCTACTATTATTTTGAACAATTCATGTCTCTTCAGATATCAAAGGAGGACCGTAACCTGGAACTGTAGAATAGAGAACAAATAAGCAGTTAGATCTAAGGACAGAACTATGCACGAAGGAGATATTCCTCAGTTTTAAACTTACTCCACAAGCGGTGTGAATCAAATGTGGATTCTTAAAAATTCCAAAGATCTCCTTGAACAGCTATCCTCAACCAGTCTTACCCATTGCCATAGCATTCAAACTTTTGACTTTTCTACTCTTTATACAACCCTTCCACAAAATAAACTGAAAACAGTAATTGCAGATTTAATACATCAATGTTTCTGCACTAAAAATGGAGAACGCAGATACACCTATTTAGTTATAGGGAAAGACCAGACATATTTTGTTAAAAACCACACTGATTCAAACAAGAAGTACACTGAGACTGACGTAATCAAAATGTTAGAATTTTTGATCGACAATATTTTTTTTTCGAATTCGGAGGTCGTCTTTTCCAACAGACAATAGGGATTCCCATGGGAACCAACTGTGCGCCACTTTTAGCCGACCTTTTCCTTTACTCGAACGAGGCCAAGTTTTTACAAGGGCTTATTCAAAGAAAACAAAAACATTTAGCCCAGTCCTTTAATTTCAGCTTCTGCTACATAGACGATGTACTTTCTCTTAATAATCCTAAATTTAAGGAGTATTTACATCAGATCTATCCCAATGAGCTCGAGATTAAAGAAACAACTGAAACACCTACTTCAGCTTCGTACCTAGATCTTCTATTGTATATTGACGAAGATGGACGTTTGAAATCTAAGCTATATGACAAGCGTGATGATTTTAATTTCCCAATTGTGAACTTTCCCTTTCTAAGCAGCAATATACCTACTTCTCCAGCCTATGGAGTGTACATTTCACAGTTGATTCGTTACTGTCGAGCGTGTAGTTTGTACAGTGATTTTTTTAACAGAGCTAAAACGCTGTCCCAAAAGCTGCTTAGTCGGGGATTTGTTCAACCTATGTTAATTTCATCCCTCAAGAAATTCTATGGCCGTCACCATAACATCATTGAAAGATATGACGTGTCAGTATCTCAAATGAAAGTGGACATTTTCAGCTAGATTCACGTCTTGCCGGATTTGACTACCGACTTAGACATTTTCCTGGATCGACTCATTCACAGTGTGACGGGTGCTGTTAACAAAGCAGGACATGATTACCCTTCCGGAGCACCTGATGTCACTCTCAGTTTCACTGGAGTTCACACTGTGAGTGCCTTTGTTTTAAATGTTGTGATTTCTATTTCTGTGCTTTGTGTCTATCTAAAGTCATTGTTTTGTGTCTGGCGCCATTGTTTTCTGTGTTCTCGCTTTGGCCATGTCTTTGGACTTCGATTTTTGTGGATTTCCCTCCTTTGTTCCTTCGGTATTATACTGCCGTTGTTTTAAACAAATTTTGTATTTTGTATAATCTAGACATTGCAGGTTTTTAAATCAGATCGGATTTCGTGGCCAATGTATTGACCTATCTGGTTGTTTAATTACCTCGGGGACTAACTGTCGATAAAGCACATTGTATGAAGCTTCTTATCAAATTTATGGTGAGAAGCTCTTCAACTTCTTCATACGAGTAATGATCATATACACTTCTCTAATATACAAGGAATGCATAGATGATTTCACTACCATAAACTTAGATATATATCCTTAATCGCTTCATTTATTCCAATAATGTTACGATAAAGTAGTAGTTTTTTTTTCATGCTGATTTTAGCTTTTCTATATAGATATATTGACAATTAGTTCTCTATCAGCTTTTACACACTTTTCGGTATATGGATCTCCAAATGTTTTACTTTTGATTTGATCTGCACTGAAGAGACATAAGTTGCGGAAATGCCCACATGCAGAACCAAAATTCATGTAACTTCAGTATATTGCAATTTAAAGGTTAATTGTAAACTTGCAGCGTGTATGTTTCCTTTTAGTGTCCTTTTTTTCTTCATGATGTTGACCCAATTACACTATAACCAAAAAGAATTTGTGCTTTCTTGGACTATACTGACGTAAACTGTACACATAACAAAGTCAACCAAACAAACATTGGTCATGCCATGTCTTATTTGACACGCCTGGGAAACTCGATGTTCTCAACCAAAAAACCGGCATCCGGAAATCTGTGATTTACACTTAATTTGTTCAATTCGATGAATCAAAGAATGTCACTGAATATAAATCTATAAAATAAGTTTTAATAGATCAAAAACCATTTTGCTTTCTCAAATAACAATGGTCAATTAGTTATTTCTTTATGTCCGGATTTTAGAATCGGCCTGATGCTCCTGGACTACAATAAACACGATTTCTGTCTTCAAACTCAGACTTTTATGTAGTTTTAGTTATATTTTAGATTATTGATCAGTTTTACATGGAGTGACCTTCCCCGATTTGTTTGAAAAACAGGGTTTCACTGTGTATTAATTAACTTCCTGATAGTCAAATTCAGTTGAGACCATCGAGTTTCCCAGGTGTGTTTGACGTAACTGTGTCGAGACAAGTTAATAAGTCTGAATGTCAAAGAAAACGTAGCTAGTTTTTAATTTCCTGTGTTATTATAAGTGCTCATACAGAAAAACATATTCTTCTTTCTGATCCAGATGTAATACAGAACCGGCTGAACCAAATGGAACTAGACGTGCAAGCCATTAAAAATGGGCAATGACGTCATTGAAAGCAAAGTCACAACAGTAAACAGTAAGGATATCACTACTAAAGACAATGTTGAACAGTTATTCGGGTACATTTAATATCTATTATTTTCTCAACGATTTTGGTTGAAGTTAGAGCGTCTTTGTTTTTGTAACATCTACCGCAATTAGGATACGTTCCGGTGTCTTTTTCATCAGATGGAAATGATCTGAACTTCCAAGAAGTAAACATGTTCTGTCAAATTCAAAATACATTCTACAAATCTCATGACACTCTTATTGCAAAATTCTGTCGTTTATTTGACAGTTACTGCAAAGTATAAAATCTTAAAATCTAAGGAATCGTGTGTCCTTGCAAAACAACATATCAAATTGATATATAGCTGTTATCACATAACAATCAATCTTTTCAGTACAGAGATAACTTGTTCTATTGCACAGGGAGCGTTAGTCAGCAAAACCGCTTGCAAAAACTCCCAGAACACAGCAGAAATGATATCAATTGCAAGCGATTTTATTTTTTTTCATGATGCAGTTAGACACATTTACACAAAATCGGTCGTTTCATGATAGTTTTAGAATATCACATTAACACGCTAAGTTCGTGGTAGTTTTAGAATATCATAGTAGCACGCTAAGTTCGTTGATAGTGTTCTGTTACTGAAAGTTGTCATCGAATAACATATAACTCTATCTGTGAGGAAAAGAAAGTCAGACTTCTCTTCCAGACTTTTCCCCTTCTTAAGCAATAACCACTTTAAATTTCAGTCTAATTCTAAATCACTATATAAACATTCGTTATCGTAAACTAGTTAAATATTTTATGAAAGGATATGGAGTAAATGAACATGAGACCATAACACATATGTTAACTCCAACTGCAATAATTTTAATGAGCTGTATGGCCATTTCGGAAATTAATTCCTCATCAGCAGCACTAGAACCCAACAAAGGAAATCCATATTCAAAAAATGTTAAAAATGCATAAAACCAAACGAAATCCGAATAATCAGAAATATCAAACATAGCAAAGGACAAAACTACGATGGAGGGAGTTAATCCTTCGGTTTTAGAATTTACATAAATTTAGATAATATTAATTTAACAAAGTGTACACATGATATATTATCTCAAGTACACCATATCTAAGAAAAATAAAGAGCATACATCTCTACCAAACCTTTGCTAAATTTTATCATCGATATAAAGACTTAGTTCATAAATACAATGCAACCTGTAAACATCTAATCAAGGCTGGCATTTCACATCCCTTATTTTACGGTAATGTTTAACATAAAAGTAAAAAATACTTAAACTCGCCTAACAAACTTATAAAACCTTTAAATCGTCTAATTCATAAGGGTTATAATTACAGTATTAACGTCAAGTCATTACGTATGGCCTTCTTTGGTATTAACATTGATTTTTGATAGGGTCTTTGCATTTTAACTAAACACATTCTAAATTTCTAAAATCAGTATTGCATGGACACGGGCTATGTATTCCGGTATATACATGAAATCATTATGCTAAACTCCTCACAGGAAGGGATCTTGATGGAAGCTGTATACTGAGGGTACATAACTTAATTTGTCAGTTGGTAATGGGTCTGGAGCTGGCATGTCAGTTAACTGCTAGTAGTCTCTTGTGATTTCATGTTTATGCCCGTATATTTAGTTCTTTCAGTTTCATTTTTTACTATTGACTCAGTTCTGTTGCCAATTGAAGTTTACTGTTGTTACGATTGTTTTTTTTATTTATCACATTGGCTATAGGGGGGAGGTTTGGGCCCAATAAAACTTATTTAACCCCGCCGCAGCAGGTTTGCGCCTGTCCTAAGTAAGGAAATTTATTAAGCCTTTGTGTGTCTTGTCTGTTTTCTAGTTAGTTCACCTTATGTCTATGGGAGTCTAGGATGATGTTTATTTCGCTGAACTTTAGTACTCTTTATTTAGGGGCCAACTCCGACCTGCCGTTGGGTGTGGGGTTTCCTCACCGTTCATTGAAGATCTTATGGTGGCTTTGAGTTGTTATTACCCCCCTTTGGGTCGTTGTCTCTTTGACACATTCTAAGTTTCCCCTCTTTTTCCTATTGTAAGCTCAAGCAGAGATTTTCTATCATACTTCAATTCAGACTGATTCTTCACTCGCTCACTCTTTTCTAGTATTTAGCGACCTTTCAAAAAGGCACAGTAAGTGAGAAAGAGATTTAGTTTTATTCAGATTAAAGGGACTCGATGAGTGCACTGTGGTTGTTTAAATAACAAATGACAAAATACCGAAGTTGATGTGAATTTAGTTTCTGCATATGGCCATTTCGACAACTTTTGTCTCTTCAGTGCAAATAAAAAAAAAAATTGAAAATTTTTAATCCGAAATTTGTGTAAAAGCTGATAGAGAACAAATTACCAATAAGATCTAAATATAATGGAATAAAAAAGATAACAGAAAACACCTACAATGGCCGAAAAACATAGCCACATGCCAGAAAGTAAATAGGAACTGCACAAGAAAAAAACCCACAATAAAAATACAAAAGACAAACATAAACAACGATAGGATCTCGGGACAGCCGGACTTGGTACCGGCACTAGCAAAAGCCAGCGGTAGGGTTAAACCGGTTTATGGGTACCCAAACCTCCCCTTTCTCTGTCCCGTTTCCCTATCGTAGAATAAACATACGAATAAAACCCATACAGGTAGACTACTAACTCCCTGACCACAATCTAGAAAAGAAAAATGGGGGGACAAAACGTAATTTTGAAAGATGGGTCAAAGAGTGCTCGTAGATAAATTAGTAAATAAGTAGATAAATTACCGAAGTTGCATAAAAACAGTAAATTTCGTTAAAATGCACACGTGTTTCAAGGAATAACCTCTCATCAGCAGCATAAAAATCAAATAATATGCAAAGCAATAATCCAAAAGTTGTAACAAAAGAAGTACTCATTACCAAATAAATCGAAACAGGAATCCAAATCTAGTACCAAGGACATCTACCGAGTGCCATATGCGGAATGAAGCCTCTGTATTTTTAAGGGGTTAGAATTTTGATAAAAACAGTCAATTTCTATAACACGCAAGGTAAAATTTTCATGTCACACAACTCTGACTATTGGGCTGGTGAATAGCCTCGGGGACCTCTAGTCCACCAGCAGTGGCATCGGCATAAAAACAGTAAATTTCGTTATGCTGTACACATGTTTCAAGGAATAACCTCTCATCAGCAGCATTAAAATTAAATATTATTGAAAGTCATAACCCAATAGTTGTAACAAAAGAAGTACTCATTACCAAATAAATGCAATTAGGAAGCCAAATCCAGTACCAAGGACATCTACTGAGTGCCATACACGGAACGTAAGAATATGGAGCAATTTGCATTAGTTTCTGTAAAGTATAGAGTTATTATTACAATATTATTACAAAATTTAGTTCTAATATTCAACTCTTATCTCTACCAGTTTATATGTCTCCCATATCTTTTTACTCCCAACTGTGTAGATAGGAATGGCCTTTACTGTTAATCGTGAAACAGTTTTTTCGCTACCAATAAGTATTTTTATAGATAACATGTCACTTCTAACGCATAGTGGGTTCAAAATGTTCTCTATCGCAGTTTTCATGGGAATTTACTCTGTTGTTAAACTCTTTATATTAGTCTTTTTGCTTTCCTCCCATTTTCTGTGCTTATTGTATGGAACGATTGCTGTCCTACTTTGACCTTCTGTCTTCCATATTGTCCATTAACTTTTTGATATTTATGTCATGATAATTCTTCCTTCATAAAGCTATCGTATTTCTGTTTCTACAGATATAGATTCTAAGAAATTGGCAATTTTAAAATACCTTGTTATTGATTGGTGTCATCCCAAAGGGTTAAGGTTGTAGCTAGGGTAAAATAAAAGAATTTTTATTATCATATCTTACAAACATAATTATACAAAATGACAAGAATAATTTTTATGTCTTTTCGAACATGACAACTTCATAGTTATTTTATGCCATTTTCTCAGATAAACAACTCTTTCAGCTACATTAATGAAGAAACGCAATCAGAAAGAATAAAGAATTAAAGGCTTTCTGCTATTTATTTCTTGTAACTTCCTTGCAAAGTTTTTTAAGGAGCCGTTATTTTGCATCTGTCATATTTCTGCTGCAACAGCTTTATAACAAGACTGTTTTAAGACAAACAAAAAATGATACGTTGATATTTTCCTGGTTTTATTAGACATTCATACTTAACTTTCTGTTTAAATTATTTAAATAACAAAATACCGAAGTTAATGTAAATTTAGTTTCTTCATACGACCGTTTCGACAACTTCTATCTCTTCAATGCAGATTAAACTAAATATTTGGAGGACCGTTAACACAAAATTTGTAACATCTGATAGAAAACATATACCAAAAAGATCTGAATAAAAGCCGAAATCAGCTAAGGACAGAGCACGATAGAGTTACTCCTTAGTTTTAAGCAAAATTTTTCTAAACTTAAGATGGTGCTTGTTTCTAAATGAAATCGGTTTTCGGGTGAGCACCGAAGTACTGACTACTGGTTCGGTGAATAACCTTATGGACTAACAGTCCAACAGAAGACGCATCTGTCCAGTTGTACATGTAATGAATAACAATATACCGAAGTTACATTAATGCAAAATTTGTAAAATCTGATAAAGAATATTCAACGAAAAAATCTAAATAAAAGGCTTAAATCAAGCAAGGACACAGCTATGCACGATGAGTACCTCTACACAATTTTCTAAACTTAAAGATATTGCATACTCCAGATAAAAATGATGTTCTCAACTCCGCTTAAATCAAGGAGATATGAAATTAAAATTATCAGTATAAAAGCTAATTGAGTAAAAACAAGTGCCAAGGACAGTCTTGAACTTGCTGTTGGGTAAAAGAAAAGCTAATTTTCAAAGGTTTCACTGTGACTTTAAGATGAAGAACAGCAATAAAAAGTTTTTCCATTGCTTGATTTAACCATGTACATTGTACTTGCAAAGGCTTTGTCTCGGGTATTTTACGCCGTATTCTTTCTATGTTAATGTAGAGAAAATAGAAAAAATAATAATTTGTAAAGGTTCCTCGGAACCTAATGTCTCGCCTGCTCACTCCGCTTTCATTATAATTTGGCCTATATTAAGATGTGGTTACTAAGACTTCTAAGAAATAACTGGTCTTTGAGAGTATCAGGTCATTTGCCAAAATTGGAACCAAAACAAAAAAATTTGAAATCTTACCATTGGCAATATTTGTTTTTGGCAAAATTCATCCAAAAAGCATGGTTGCTCACAAGAATTTCAAGAAAAATGTCTTTGACTCAGTTTGAGAGTATCAGGAAATTTACTAAATTGGAATAGAGATTTTTGAAACCAAACCATTGAAAATTTTTGTTTTCACTAATATTCATTAAAAAGCATTGTTAATAACAAGAATTCCCTAAAATTGGCATCAGAAAAAAATTGAAATATAACCTTTGAAAAAAATTGTTTTGACTAAAATTCATCCAAAAAGCATGGTTGCTATCAAGAATTCCCAAAAACTGCTCGTCTTTGAGAGTTGCAGGAAAATTACCGAAATTGGAACCATATTTTTTCAGAATTAAGTCTGGTATAAAATTGCTAAAATATTTGATTGTATGCAAAAATTTCAAAAATTGTTAATCTTTGACATTTAAAGGAAATTTACCTGCTGACTATATGCAATAATTCTACATCAAAATTAAATTCCTAAGTTTATATTTGTTTAAGCATTGTTGATATTATAGAACAAAAAGAAAATTTAGTGAATTCCGTGATTCGGAAAATATAGGTCAATGTGACATAATTCTGGTATGGTAAGTGTATGGTAAGTGTATGGTAAGTGTAATTGTATGGTAAGTATGGTATGGTACTACTGAAGATGTAACCACTAACCAATCATCACATGTCTATGGCATGTAGGTGCTTAGATAAAGTGGAAACAACAAAAAAATGATTGAAAAAAACTAAGTCCAACAAATGGCAAAATATGGAAAATTGGATTTTTTTTTCAAAAATATACCTGGGATTTAATAATGAAGTTGTACTGAATATTTTGCCAAAACTTCATTAATATTGAGAGAGATTTCTGAAAGTTATTGAAGTTCAAAAGAAGTTTAACATTTGGGTTAACCAAATGTTGACGACGACGCCGACGACGGAATCTATGGTCGCTATGTCTCGCCTTCGCGACGTTCGTCGAAGGCGAGACAAAAAGGACATTTACTATTTTCAATTCTTATACATGGTTAGTTGATTGATCCTTCTTGACCTACAAGAGTTTAAAAAGCGGATTTTCATGTTTTGTTAGATGAGAAAACGTTAGTGAATACAATCAAAACTTGTTTTTTGTGTATTTTCGGGTATGAAAGGCTCTAATCGACAGTCTTCTCTTCTCTTTACTAAGGTGAATAAATGCATGCCTTAACTACTGAAGCTTATATACTGTAAATGTCCTACATATAAACAATTTATGTCTCTTCAATACATATCAAATCAAAATGATTGGAAGACCATATACCTTTGGATGTATAAGAAACTTATAGGGAAGATAGAAGCACAAAGATCAAAGCACATAACCATGCACAAGGAGACATTCCTCAGTTTTAAACAAATGTCCCTTGCTTTGACGATGCACCTGATCTCACCTAAGTTTTTACTTATTGATGCTTATTGATGATTTCCGTACAGGATTCCTAGGATTTGTAATTTCATTTTGCAGATATTCGGTCGGCACGTGACTTCCCACTTGAATATCCGCTTTGTAATCCTCATAGACTAATTCTCCGTTCTCCCAATATTTATCAAGGCGATTTTTGAAGGTGTTAATACTTGGCGCGTGCACAATTGCTTCAGGAGGACTAATCCAGATTTTTGCGACCCTTATGGATAAGGATAAGAAAGTTGGGTTTAGCTCTATGTTGGACTATTTTTGTTTTAGTTTGTTCTGGTGCTAAATCTTATGCTCTGATTACTTAATAGTTTAAGTAGTGAACATGCATCAGGATCATAATACCCATTAATTATCCAGAAAGTCTTTATCATGTCACCCCTTAATCTCCAATATGCTAGTGTTGGGAGCTTTAGCTTTTTTAATCTTTCTGAGTAGTTGTTATGTAATTCTACGCTGAACTCCTTCTAAATTGCCTACATGCCTAATTTTATAAGGAGACCATACTGAACTAGCATAATCTAATGTGTATGGACAAAGGTTTTGTACAATGCTACAATGACTTGGTATCTAAGTATTTAAATGTGCGTTTCAGACTTCATACCTTGACCTTTTGTTGTACATTGACGAACATGGACGTCTGAAATCTAGATTATATGACAAACGTGATGATTTTGACTTTCCAATTGTGAACTTTCCCTTTCTCTGCAGCAATATACCTGCATCCCCAGCATATGGAGTATATATTTCACAATTAATTCGTTACTGTAGAGCGTGCAGTACATACAGTGACTTTGTGGAAAGAGCAAAAGCACTGTCACAAAAACTGCTGAGTCAGGGATATGTTCAGCCTTTGTTACTTTCGTCCCTTCAGAAATTCTATGGCCGTCACCACGACATCATAGATAGATATGAAATGTCAGTGTCACAAATAAAAACTGACATTTTCAGCTAGATTCGCGTCTTCCCTTATTTGACATTACCGGTTTCGACTTTACCCTGGATTGACCCACTGACAGTGTGCACAGAGCAGGACATGCTAACCCTTCCGGGGCACCTGACGTCACTCTTGTTTATTGAGAGTTCACACCGTTAGTGCTTTAGTTTTTTGTGTTGTATATGTAACGTTCGTGTGTTTTGTGGGCATGTGGTGTCTTTGGTCTTCCGTCTTTTGGTGTTCTTGCTTTTACCTTGTCTCTGGACTTTGATTTGTGTAATCTTGTGCTTTGTTCCTTCGGTATTCTACTGCCGTTGTTGTTTTCAGAGCTAAGAAAATCGCTGTTGCTTTGTTACCTTCTCACATAAGTGGTTCTCGAATGATAATTCTGAATCAATTATAACTTCTCTATCTTTCTCATGATCTATTTTCTTTACCGTTTGGCCTAATAATGTATATTCAATCTGTTCAGTGATACCCTATTCTCATGTGTTTGCATTTTTCGGGAAGGAACTTAAGCATTAATTTATTACTCCAATTTTCCAGTTCAATCAAATCTTGTTGTAATATTTCAATATCATCTTGGTTGCTAATAATTCTGAAAAGTTTAGTGTCATCTGCAAACAAGTATGGCTCTGATTTTACTAGCTCTGGTAGGTCATTAATGTATATGACAAATAACAATGGTCCAAGTAAGGAGCCTTGTGGTATTCCTGATGTGACATGATCCCAGTCAGATCCTGGTCCGTTAACTAAGTAGTCAACTATGGGAAAAAGCCGTAGGTTTTCAAAAAACGTTTTTTGAAAACC
>MJUU01007143.1:0-19840 GCA_002080025.1 Modiolus philippinarum
CTGACAAGTCCACATAAATATCTGACAAGGCGACATAAATATCTGACAGTCCACATGTCAACTTGCTAGATAATTATGCCGACTTGTCTGATAATTATGTCGACTTGTTAGATGATTATGTGGACTTGTCAGATATTTATGTTGACTTTTGGATGGCACACATTGGCGTTAGCTGGTCAAAAGACCACATAATAAAATAATTTTTTATCTGACAAGTGAACATAATTATCTGACAAGTCAACATAAATATCTGACATGTTGACATCAATATCTGACAAGTCTACTTAATTATCTGACAAGTCAGGGGCAGAACTATGCCACCATACCTTTTTATAATGTTTGCGTATATGTTCATCTTTTACTTTAATTCTGCAAAATGAGTAGAATTGATTTTTTTTCTTCTACAGTGTTCAAAGGTTATTATTCACTCATTTTCCACCAAGCAACACCTAGATTATTTTCCACCTACAAATTGACAATGAACTTTTACAGACAACCGACTGAACTATTTCAGTTGCTGCTGGTTTTTTTACTCTGTATCTGTCTCACATTTTCTTAACTCCTGTAATTATTGTATCACAACAAAGTCATGTAGATGAGAAAAGATGCTTTTTAGATTTAAAGTCAAATATATAGATACCCATATGCATTTCTTGTTCCTTGGCTATACTTGTATTTATTTTAGAACATTTCCTCTTGTTGTTGTATTATCAAGGCGTTCCTCTTGTGTTAACCTTCAAATCTTTAAAAATATGTATTTTGCGACATTCATATAGACCAAATACTAATCACAGCGCATTTTCTCCACCGAATAAGTTTGGTTTTTCGTCACGTTTTCATATTTAATGCTCTTATCAATTTACATCTTTCACATAATTTTATCAGTTGATTAGTTCTACTGACGAAGGTTAGTTTTAGTTGATAGTTCTTGCCTACAACTATGGAAGCAATCTTACGTTATTTTGTGGTATGTTTTGAACGGTTATTTAGCCCTTGGGATATTGAAATGACGACACAACTTCATATGTACCTACGCATAATCCCGTATATGAAAGGAAATGGTTCTCTTTTTTCTTTTTGTTCTTGTCACCGCTATAAAAATACTTATATTTTTGTCAAATATGAAAAAAAGCAAACCATATCCCATCATTATATATAACGCAAACAACCTAGAAAGTTGACAAAATCGTAGATTAATATCTATTAACACTGTATTTTCAAACAATATTTGTTGCGACCCCTTTCACATGCACTTGGTTGTAGCTTTTTAAAGGAGGACCACATGAATATATTGCATAATAAACAAGTAATTAGGGAACAACTCTTATTTTGTTCTTTATATTGATGTCCCATTAGGCCTACACAATGAGCTTCGTTCATACCTGATAGTAAGTTCAAGACGACCCCTAACACCGGCTTTAGTTGAATTCATTTCTAAATGTATGAAAAAACCCGCCAATATTTTTTGCCAATGGATATAGAATCGTCAACAAACAAAATTAACTTGAAAATAACAAAATACCGAATTTAATGTAATTGTAGTTTCTGCATATGACCAATTCTGCAACTAATGTCTTATCGGTGCAGATCAAAACAAAACATTTAGGGACCAGAAATTAGAAATATGTAAAATTTGATAGGGAGCAAAGAACATAAAAGATCCATATGAAAAGCAAAATTTAGCTAAGGACAGAGCTATGCAAGAGGGGAGATACTAGTTTTAAACAAAATTTTCTAAAATTTTAGATATTGTAAGTTTCCAAATAAATCTGTTTTCGGTTAGCACTGAAGTACTTACTACTTGGGTTGGTGAATACCCTCGGGGACTACAGCCTAGATAGAGAGGCATTGGCCCAGCGGTAATAAGTAACAAAATAACGAAGTTACTGAAAATTTGGTTTCTGCGTATACCAATATGCAGAAGGGGTGCTAAGTGTCGTCCTCTCGTCTTTATCCGGGAAAAAGACTAACAGAAGACAATCACAGCTTATAAACAAACAACAGACATTCAATTGCAAGAAAACTCCAAATAATGAAAACATGAGATGTGGTACTTTAAACTTGTATTCAGAATGACATTTTTGAATTGCAATAAATTAAAAGCCAAAATTTGAAAGTATGGTAGATTCTAGTTATCCCTATGAGAAATTATCCCTCGAACGTGGAATCTTTTTACGGACTCCACACTGCAGGAGAGACAAACTCCAATACCTTATATACTAGTATATCGAAGACTCTTTCAAATGTTGTTTGATTTATGCTAATCTGTTTGTTGCCATATATATGGTACCTATAAACCGGTTTATCTCTACCACTGGCTTTTACTAATGTCGGTACCAAGTTCGGGTGTCCCGAGTACATATGATTGTCTTGTGTGAAATTTTTGTTTTTCCTGGGCAGTTCCCTGGCAGATTGTGGCATGTTATTGTAATTTTAGCCATTGTTTTCTTTTATCTCTTTGCATTTAATCTTTGTGCTTTTGTGCTATTATTTGAGTCTTGTCATAATCATTAGTTTTAACAATTTGGGCTATCCTCTTGAAATAATGATTTTTCTATATAAAACTAAAAAGTAATTCCCTCGTGCAGAGTCCTGTCCTTGAGTGATTATTAATTCTTTTCAGTTAGATCATTTTGGCTATTTGTTCTTTATCAGTTTTTGCACATATTTTTGTTGATTTCCAAATGTTTTTATTTAGTCTGCACTGATGAGAACTAAAATGTCAAAATTGCAGAAACTGAAACCACAAAAACGTTTTTGATATTTATCACCACTGACCGAAGCTTCTATTGTTGTAATGTTAGTCTCAGGGGTATTCATCAACAAAGTAGTCAGGACTTCGATAATAGCCAGAAAACCGACTTTATTTGGAAACTTGCAATTTTAGAAAATCTTACTGTAAACTAAGGATTTTACCTCTTGCATACCTATGTCCATACTGATGTTGTCTTTTTTTTATGTAGACCCAATTAATGATTTGTTCTGAGTCACGTTTTTCATATATTTCGGTTTATTTGACTTTCAAACGTTTGATTTAATCTGCAAGAGACCTACGTTTTGGAAATGTCAATCTGAAGAAACTAAATTCACAGTAACTTTGTTTTTTATTTCTTTATTCATTTATTGTTTGCTTACTGGGATTTATATCTAAACCAATTACCAAAATAAGATCTGCTCATCCAACCTGTTAAGCTTTATTGGATTTTGGTTCTTGTAATTATAAGTTATGTATTTCATAAAGAAAATTCGGCGATAGTGTAAATGGTTTCCTCTTTTCGTCCAGGTGTCACATCATGTGCAATCCTTACTCAAATAGTTTTGGACTGAGAGTTTTAATTTTGTCAAAGGATGACCGCAAATGTTATGCAGATGCATCGTATTTTTTTTTCTTATTTTTTAGATAATTCTTGTTAAAAAAATCCCCAAATGTATTTTTTTTACACCTCTGGCATTTGACATGAACTATTTGTTATTTAAGATTTAATTGTTTTTGAAGGCAAATCAGATAAATTTGTCATCAGTTTCAATTTTGTAAATTCTGACATTGCGATCATTTTTGAAAAAACTACAATAGCTAAAGTTTAGTAATGTGCAAAACAAAGACTATCTCCCTGTGCAAAGTTCTGTTCTTATTTGGTATTTTTGTTAATTTTTTAATTTTATATGTGTGCTATTAGTTTTTTAATATTTTGATTCTATTCACCTGCAGTGAATAGAAATAAATTATCAACATCTTAAGAGTCTTAAGAAATAGTTATTTATCGCTATGTCAGATATTTTATTATAGCAGACATATATCTTTTTATCATTAACGATTTTTATCAGTTAGAATTGACTTATTACTTGGTGATTTAAAAAACAGATTATAGAAAACACCCCAAATTACTGAACATTTCAATCATATGACACAATGTACCAAAGAACTAACAAAACCAAAATGACAGATACAAAAAAAAAAAAAAAAAAAAAAAAAAAAAAACAAACAAAAAAAAAAACAAAAAAAACGTTAACAATAGCACTAACATCAAGTACAAATTATAGGACATCTTCTTTGCCGTCTTATAAATCAAGGCTTTAAAAAAACCAAAAAAACGATCATTAAAAAAATTGTTTTTATAGATATGAGTCCCTTGTAGGCAAAATTAAAGTTTCGGACCGAACTCTGGTTTATGATTTTTTTTTACTAAGTACTGGGATGATCATTTCTTTTATCTGTCTACGACTTTTCAATAGCAATTGCTGTCGAGTTACCGGACACTATCGCAATTGAAGGGGAGGCTGGCGCACCATACAACCGATTTAACCCACCATTTCTTTTGAAATGCCCGTACAAAGTCAGTACCATTGTGGTCGACAATATTTCCGATGGTTTTACACATACTTTGTCTTTTTACTTCTTGGACTCTGGATCTTGACAACTCTGTTGGGTAATTTTGTAATTATCCCCTTACGAAATTACAGATACACAGCGTAGGCCAACAAAATCATTTCGAAAGGCACGAAAAAAATTAAAGAAAAATAAAAAAATAAAGAGCTTTAAAAAGCAAGAACTGCAAGGTTTGTAAGAATAAGTAGAGAACAAGTAACTAAAGCCCCATTTACATGCAAAGTTTTACACACATGTGTATTTTTTCATAGGTATGCAAATTTGTACTTGTGTGCAATTGCTGCATGTAAACGCAACTGCATACGTGTGTAAACTTAACAAAGGGTGTAAATTTACATGAGGTCAGGGGCGAGTGTAAATGTATATTTGCACATGTGTAAATTTACACGGTATGCATTTTGAGCATGTAAATGGAAACTTAAATCTATGAAATGGAAGAAAAGGGTCTTGCAACTTGATTTGAATCATGAAATTGATGCACACAGACTGAACTATCTTTTCTATAAAATTCAGACTTGTCTGACAATATTGTCTGATTTTGCGTTTTTTGCTTATTATAGTAGAAATTGGGCTCTGATTGTAAAAATAAAAAAAGATACAACTTTATGTTTTTCTATCATTCTACAAATTTCCAAGATCAAACGAAAACTTTTATTTTTTACATGTTTTCGGCCCTTTTCACTTCTTGTAATAAGCTTTTGAAAATACACACCTATGATTAAATGCATGTAAATGCATGGCAAATATACTATTACATACTGGTCTACTTTACATTTTACATTTACTTGTGCTTGTAAATGGGACTTAAGTCATCCTATAAGTATTTCTGGGGAAAGTATAGATCGTGGTTCATTTTTATTCAGAATTTACATTGTACTTCCAGCAATATTTAAAAAACCTACTATTAGAATATGTATTGAAGCTAAGTGATTATAAGTGTTGTAAGGCCACGGGGGAGGGGGGGGGGGGGTCACTTCGGGTGGAATTGGGTACAGGCCTGCCGCTGGCATTTTGAAAATACCCCCCTTTCATATAGTTCCCCAAACAAAATATTGACCCATTCATATAGTAAATTTCAAAAGTAAGCAACCTAACTGTATAGTAAATATGTGTAATTTGAGTCAGAAACCATTAATTTCACAACAGGAATGTTCTTAAACAACAAATAATGATAAAACTGGATTAATTACAGCAACCGGTAGAGATTATGGCTATTTGGGGTTAATTTACTACCCATTTATATATATGATGTCAAAAATTACTGCCAATTCATATAGTTAACAACTGCAAAAAACAGGGCCATTCCAGCGGCACGTCTGTATATACCTCCATATAGGAAGTGACCCCCCCACCCCGTGTGTAAGGCTAAGTGTATGATAGTGAAAAAAAAGTCATTACACTTGACGGGACACCTGTTAATGAGCTATATTGTAAAGTGTGCCCTTTGTCTTGATATGGATAAACACAGTGTATAGATAATTCTGGTTTGTTCCCCAAGTTAACAACAATAAATATATCCAATGTCCGAACAAAACATAATTCAGATTATAAGGCGAAACTTGCAATTTAGTTGCATATGAATAAACTTTTTCATCATAAGCTACTTACAATGTTTTTTTTTTGTTGTTTTATTTTGTTTTTTGGGGGTTGTGGTGAATTTACATATAAATATGTTACAAGCACGTGTAAAATATCAAAATTAGCAAGGAGGATCGGAAATTCCTGTCAAGGATGTAAACATAACGTTTTACCTTCTCTATCCATGATATATTTGGTAAGTAACTCTGACATTGCGTGATAAACTCAAGGCTATATTGGTGGTTTCTATGTGACTAATGATACTTAATTTTCAATCTCAAATGAAAAAACTAACAAACTTGATTTTAAAAGCTTGCCATTTGGCATGATTCGAATATTACGCCGGCACTTTAAAGTAATTAACTAACAAATTGAATTTTTGTTTGGTTATATACACAATAAAGTTTTCTGGACTTTTTAGTCGATACTATTTATTAGTTTATCCAAATACAATTTATTTATAATTACAATAAAAAAAAGCATACTATTATAAAACTGACACTACACTGTTTTCACATTTCATCGCCAACAGATTCGAATTTTTATTCCTTTATCACATTAAAGAAGTTGTTTGTCTTATGATGAGCAAACTAGATTCATTAGGCGTGTCTATTGTATTTGGTAGATTAGCACTTTTGATCAGCTTTGTTTGATGGTATTACGGTTTTGCATTTTAAGGAAGTCTTTTTTTTACTCCTGTCATTAACAGAAACTAAATTTACAGTTACATTTGTACTTCATAGTTCTTAATCTATTATTTTTTTTACACTGAAACGGTACATTTGCTGGTGGACTGTATCGCCCTAAAAGTATTCACCAGTCAAGTGTTCGGTACTGCTGAGCAGGTCTGAAAACCAATTTCATTTGGAAACTTGCAATATCTAAATTTTTGTTAATGATGTTGAAAACTAAGGAGTAACTCCCTTATGCAAATCTTTGCCCTGAACAGATTTTAGCTTTCTTTTGAGATCATACAGGATATTTATTTTCTTTCAACTTTTATGTATCTTTGGTTTATAGTTTTCCATATGTTTTGGTTTTATGTGCTCTAATAGACACAAGATTTCCATCTGAAGAAAATACATTTATAGTTACATATACCTCGGTAAGCTTTTTGGTAATTAATATAGAGAAAATTTGATAGTCATACCCTGGAGGGTCACTTGAAGATGGTTGACAATATTATCATGGAACCGTCTCAAAACTTATTTCTGATTTCTGATTTGTTTGCATTTTACTATTTTCAGTACATCTCACTTATATAACAGATTTATATTTCCTGGTTTAAACCTTTATGTCTTTTTTACACATAGCGCATTAGGAATGATTGGAAGGCGTTCGTAGTCAAAATCTTATATTGTCCTTTTTTTTGAAAAGCATTAGAACGATATACTGAATTTATTAGTCCAGAATTAAGGTATGCTATGCATCCTTGCAGTTTGCTAGGCACGGATTTAGAGGGAAAAATCGGGGTTCGGCCAAATTTGCAATTTTATTTTATCTGTGATCCATCTAAGTTCATGTAAAAATCCTCAATAAACCAAATAAGTACCGAAATTGCATAAAATTACAGTTGTACAGGGCCGCCTTCATTAATGCAAAAATCAAAACATATGCAAAAGCAATATCTAACGCTAAAATCAGCTTTGAGAAGGAGATATTCATAAGTATAAAAAAACAACTTTCCGATCAGCAAATGATATTTAAATTTTAACTGAATATTCAAACTAAATTTTTGAATCAGCACGAGGCATATACTACGGCTTACGGTAATCAACAGCATAAATCGAAACATAAAAATATCATTTAATTATTTATATGCCATAAAACATAATTATATGTGGTAATTTTATGTAAAAATATTAATTTTTTGCACATAAAAATGTCATACTTCATTTATCTGCAGTTTAGTGATTACCTGTATTTTACCTTTTAGGTAGATGTCAGATGTAACGGTAAATCGTGTAAGATATCATCATATTTTATGTAATGTTTTATTTGTAATATTATTGTTATCGCCTTAGAAAAGTGGAAATATTATCTTCGGCAATAAATTTGTCGTTTTTTGGGGGGTTTGCTTCCGTATTATTTTTAACAATTGAAAACACTTGACAATAATTTGTGAAATATTGAGGAAGATGTAGTGAACAGTTCCCTCTAACCTTGAACTCATTTCAAAACACCTTAGGAAAAGGGGAAATAGAAAAAGGAAGAAAACATCGTTTTTTCAAATTCTGATAACATAGCGTAGATAAAGATAACATGGAATTATTATTATTGCAGCGAGACATAGAAAAAGTAATTAAGGGAGAGTTTGGTTCTCACTTATCTTGAAAATATAACATTACTGAGTGTTACACAAAATGAACCTACATTTTTCATGATCACTGTATATAAAATCAAAATATATTATGTTAACTGCAAACCAAACCAAAACCGAAAACAATATACGGGATTATGTGCCTGTTATTCATTATAAATCTGTGCTCTTAATTAGAGCAGGTTTTATTTGTTTCATCTATATGATAAAAAATTCATGAAAAAATCACAGCTACACGAATTTCTCTCTTTTTCTTATTAGCAATAATTAATAACAAGACACGATTGAAAAATAGAAACGGATACTCCATACAAATATGCCAAGTAAATCCTTAACCTTTTTGTTAAAAACGGAAAGTATACCCACGACTGTTAATACACAGATTTTGTTGAATGCATTTGACTTTACTACCGGATTTGACATGTTCAACACGGCGGGTGTCTTATAAGAAGCAGAAGATGTTGACTCTACCGGTGCACCTGATCTCACCCATGGTTTTATATTGGGTCCGTGTTGTTCATCTTTGTGTGTGAGTGTCTTCATTTTTCTTTTCTGTGCTGTACCCATGTTGTGTCTTTGTTTTTTTCTCCCCCTTTTTTTGTTTCTGGTGTTGCCATTGTCCTTGGATTGTTCGCTTTTAGATTGACGGTTCGGTTCTCACTTACTTTATTTCACTTATTCAAGTATTCACTGGTATTGGTAGATTGAATGTATTAATCTGATTTATTTTTTAAAGTTGATTTTTTATGTTTTTGTTTTATATATTCATGCTCAAAGAGTCAGAACATATTTTATTATTAATCGCAATGTGAAAAAGACAGACAAGTTGTTGTTCGTATATTTGAGTCCTTTGAGATATTTGTTCTCGAAAAGCATAAAAAAATGTTTAGTTTTTGGTTTTTCAATGGTTTGATAAATTACCGTTGTGTCTGTCTAACAACGGCAGTAGAATACCGAAGGAACAAAGGGAAGAAATTCACAAAAATCGAAGTCCAAAGACAGGGCAAAAACGAGAACACAGAAAACAATGACGTTAGACACAAAAACAATGACGCCAGACAGGCACAAAGCACAGAACCAGAAACCACAACATTAAGAACAAAGGCACGCACAGTGTGAACTCCAGTGAAACTAAAGTAGTCCAAAATACCGCAACTTGGGTATTTTGTCATTTTGCCACAGTGTGACGGGTGCTGTTAACAGAGCAGGACATGCTTACCCTTCCGGAGCACCTGATGTCACTCTCAGTTTCACTGGAGTTCACACTGTGAGTGCCTTTGTTCTTAATGTTGTGGTTTCTGGTTCTGTGCTTTGTGTCTGTCTGGCGTCATTGTTTTTGTGTCTAACGTCATTGTTTTCTGTGTTCTCGTTTTTGCCCTGTCTTTGGACTTCGATTTTTGTGAATTTCACCCCTTTGTTCCTTCGGTGTTCTACTGCCGTTGTTTCAGTTGAAATGACATACAAAGCATCTGAATTGAATTCTTATGTCGAGTTTTTGCACGCACAACGTGCCCATGAAAGCCTTTGAGTCTTGTTATGCTTTCAAAATTGCCTTTGATTAGTGGATATAGCACACAAAGTATTTATTTCTTGTACTATTTTACCTCATCAGCATATCAATAATAAACCGGGATTTGATTTTATTCACCGAAATCCTTGCACGATGTTTTACGATATTAAAGTGTGGTGTAACTAGACATCAAGATACAAAATCGTATTTTAATACTAACATATGAGAGTTATCTACTATCAGTGAAATTTGCAGGTTTTGGCAACACAACCGTACAAAACATTATTTACGTCGGACCATTTTTATACATACAGTTTGTACTGATTAGTGACAATTAAATTTTAACAATCAAGATAAGTTTCTACATAGTTGACTGCATGGCATCCTTGACTACATCTGGTTCATTTAATTAATTGAAATATTGTATTGCTGAAGATGACACGAAATGATTATTTTGTAAATCAGATATAGTGTGGCTCTTACCATATTCTCGGGAAATACGTCCTCCGAATATGATAAGAGACCAACTATTTCTATTACATGTGGTATCGGTTGAGAAGAGAATAAATACTGTATTATCTTCAGGTAGGATGAAAGTCTACAGGACCATCCCCGTTAGACAGGACCTCTAAAACTTGGCATGATCATATAAATGATGAGCACTGTTCATGTCTTAAATATTCTTTACTCTGCTATCCTATGTTTTTATGACACATTTGAAATACCGGTACACAATATAAAAGCTGAAATTTTGCATTTTTTTCTTTATACAATTTGATTGTATTCGAAGAAATAAAATTCAAATACTTTATTTAAACGAATCCGAATAAACAGTTACATTACAACAAATAAACAATTACACGAAAGAAAAATTATCTACATCATCCTTATATCTGCAAAGGAAATGTTCTTTGGAACAAGAAACATGATTGAACAGAATTCAAAATCACTGTTTTTCGGCAGTGTGTTACTTAATAACAAAATACTCAAGTTAGTGTGAATTTATGTTATGGCATTTTGACAACTTATGTCTCTTCAGTGCATATAAAGTCAAAACATTTGGAAATCCTTAGACCAAGATATGAATAAAAGCTGATAGAGAACAAATTACCGATAGGATCTAAAAAGGAACGCCAAAATTAGCTTAGGACAGAGCTATGCAAGAGGGAAATACTCCGTAGGTTTTATTATGCCCCCGTGACGATAAGTCAGGGGGCATATTGTTTTACCCCTGTCCGTCCGTCCGTCCGTCCGTCCGAGGGGGGTACATGGGTTGTCCGCGCAACTCCTCCTACAGTTTTTATGCTAGAAAGTTTTTATTTTGCAGATCATTTGTACGTATATTGAAGATGTGCATGTGATAAGGATTTTGATTTTGGTGCATTTTTGTCAAAAATATACATTGTTGAACTTAGTCATTTTTGGTGATTTAGTTATAGAGGGTACATAGTTTGTCCGCGCAACTCCTCCTACAGCTTTGATGCTAAGAAGTTTTTATTTTGCAGATAACTTGTACCTGTATTGAAGATGTGCATGCTGTAAGGAGTACCTCCTTTTTAGACCTGTATAACACCCGTTTCTTCCTCTGCAGAAATGAAATATATTTCTCATATTTGAGACAAGCCAGTACCTCTTTTTAGCCGTTTTAGATATTCTTTTCTTCCGTAAATGGATGTTTTCCGTGTAAGACAGCCCATAGAAAACAGGGTTGCGTGAAGCTGTCTTACACGGGTAATTGTTCAATCCAACGTTTGCGATTTGTTCGACGTCACAATTGTTACCACAATAAACTCCACGGATGATTTGACGTCACAATTGAGAACTCCACCAGAAATGGCAAGATTTACTTTCCTTCGGGTTGGTTGTTGTATTTTACGGAAGAAATAGGTTCTTATATTCGACCAAAATTAAAGATCGGGATATCTTCCACTCGTGTGAGAAATTCTACGTCTTTTACCCTCGTTTCACTCGGGGAAAACACGGAATTTCTCACACTCATGGTAGATATCCCTTATCTTTAATATGGTCTCGTATAAGAACCTATTAGTCTCAAAGAACCTATTAGTCTCAACCCAGGGGCGAGATAAAAATTTCACGCGAGGAAATACATAATGACGTTATCGACGTCATAGTAAGTTGCTTAGACATGGCGGACGCCAACTATAATCTGGTTGAACAAAAACTTGTATTTTGTTTATAAATGTGAGAAAAACAATCAAACGCCGTTGAAAATGCAAGATAGATTTAGAAATCTCAGACACCCTCGGGTAAGATTTCAATGGTTCTCTGACTCGGCAAACTTCGTCAGAGAAATAATGAAATCTTACCCTTGGGTGTCTGAGATTTCTCGATCTTGCACTTTCAATGGTGTAAGATTGTATTAATCTTGTAGAAATACTTAATATTAAGTAGGTGTAAAAGTTACTGACTCTCTTTTAAACCCTTGATCAGGTCATCTTCCGAATTGTTAACAAAAATAGTATTTTTGTTCTAAATAATGGAACTGTAACCCAAATTACTTCATTCACTTGTGACTTTCGCCATAAAACAATAAATACACATGTACCGAAATTGCAGATAACTGAGTTCCTATGATTGCTATTTCGACAACTTATGTCACTCTAATGCAGATAAAAATCAATCAAACATTAGGAATAGTCAAACTAAAAGCATATGATACATTAAACAGATGATAAATATAGAATAATGGAAGTTTTGAAGGTCGAGACAGAAAATATCATCGTATAACAGCGAGTTCGATAGGACGAGCTGTGATACTAGTGATATTTTCTGTCGAGACCTTCAAAACTACCATTATTGTTTTTATCGGCGATATCATATGAGTCATGATATCATATTCGTGACGTCATTGCCTGATATTTTTTTGTATCAGGTCAGTACGTAGATACTGACCATATCAGTCAGTAAGATCAAAGGGAAATATGTACATATTGTCGATAAATAACACTAGCGTTACAATAATCTAATGACAGAGCTATGCATGAAGGAGATACTCTAACTGATATGGAGTAAATGTATATAAAACAAAATTTCAGTCTATACGGGACAAATCATATGAAATGCTAAGATGTCTTTAGTTCAAATGTTGATACTATGATTAAAGGAAAATAATTATACTAAATATTATCTTCTAAAAGGCTAAGAACACAAGTGTTGGAATTCTGTGCATCTTCCTTTTTATATGTATTTATTTGCTATATTTCACTAAGACGATAATGACATGCTTTGAGCATGTGCAGAATGTTTGGATAAAACAAATGTAATATTCCATGATAAAATATGTATAAATATTTAGAAAAAAAAACTGTAAAGTGGTAGTATGTGATAAAAAATGTTTGGAACATTTTTGGCATGTTATGTTTTATACTTTTTTGATATGACAGACTAGCATGTTTGATAAAATTATGTTTTGAATATTGCGCTATGATTTTCAATGTCTTATAATAGTTAAATTTGATCAAATATGCCACTTGTATTAGGTTATCATGCAGGATATTGAATCTTTTCAGCAAATTCCTGTTCTGTTCAGGGGAAATAATTTGTATAGAAATAGAAGAAAAAATCAGATTTTGCTATTTATTAGAAAATAAGTACGGTGACCCCCATTTTTTGGAAGGACAGTATATTAGCTAATTATTTACCAAATTTTGCAAAATTCTATCTGATGTAACTGAAATAAATTGGAAATTTTGTTAAAATTCGCTTATTATCTCTTTTATTTCAACTAAAATAGAAAATTCTATCTCCCGTACCACCTTAACTGCTTTTACAGTGTATGAAGTTACCAGGGCAATATGTTTCATCAAGGACACTTTTTAAAAAATAACAAAGAGGAAATATGAACTTTCCTAAAAATACAAGAATCTTCATGCAAATATTAAAATTATGAAAAAAGGTAGGGGACAATTAGAAATATATACAAGTGTTTCAAATGAAGGAAAAAAGTGGACAAATGGATGATAAAAACATAATCAGCCAGTATCTTTTGATAACAAAAATTGACCTGCAATTGAGTCAAAGTGTCCATGGATACTATATCCATAGAAAATGATAAAGTTGAAGAGCAAATAGTGTAAAGGTTTTGTCTTGTTAGTTGGATTTATTGGTACCCAGTATTGAGATACTTTGAATAAAGAAATTGTCTTGAGTTCGTAGACAGTTGATCTGAATTTTGGAAGATAAAATTTAGTGAAATTGTTTTTTTTTTATCTGATTCATGGTATCAAATTTCTAAGCATTTCCCGTATTGATGTAAATATTGTATTGTATGCAATTATTTTATACCCCAAAGGAGTTTCTCCTTCATACGTACCTCAGACTGTATGTGTTCTCTATCAGCCACTTCGTATGCTTTGAGTTTAAGTCTTCTCAATGACTGATTTTTATATGCACCAAAGAGACATAAGTGGTCGAAATGGCTGTGTGATGACCTCAAATTTATTGCAATTTCGGTATTTTATTGTTTTATTGCAACAGATACAAGTGCATGAAGTAATTTGGGTTACTGTAAGTTATCAAGGACAAAAATACTATTTTGGTAAAATTCGGAAGAAGACCGGATCCAGGGTTAAAAAGAGTGCCAGTTAGCATTACATCTACTTTGAATTAAGTATTTCTACGATGTATATATCTCTTTAAAGGAAATAAGGGTCTTAACACATACAGAAAATGAGAATGTCCGGTTATATACATTTCTCACAAAAGTATGATTCAACTTCGTAAAGGTTTCGTTCTTATAATAAAAGCGATGTTCAGTTGCTTAGTTCTACCTTGTATTTAAGAGGCTTGTTCTCATGTGCATTTACTCCTCTCTGAGTTTCCATAAATCATGTTTATTTTCAAAAAAGAGTATATTCTGTGCAGATGTAAGGATAAGCCAGATATGTGTTCCAAAATTTAACTGTTTATTTATTGTACCATATAGAGTATTTGAATTTTGATTTTTTAAAAGTTCAAATAGAATTATTTGGAAGAACAAAACCAAAGAGATGATTAGAGGCCAAACAAGAAAAGAAACATACCAAAAATTAGAAAAAAATGTTTATACTGGCTACATACTGGCTACATAGAAAACATTTCTGTCTTATGAACCTTTCTTTCATAATTAGAGACCAACAAACATTTTCATCAATACCAGATGATAAATTAAACAAAATTAGAAATACTCCACGATATTCAAATCATAAAATGTCAGTTTTTATATGCATTTCAAAAGATGTCACAAAATATTAGGCAGTAGAGTAAAAAGTATTGTCAAATTACTGTTCACCATTGATATCATCATGCCAAGTCAGGGTTTGGAGTTCATCTTACTTGAGAAAATGAAAAAATAGGTTTCTATTTTTTCTATTTCAATCGTTCGTATACACGTATAAAAATATGGCTTTGACGTATTTTTAACATTGAATTTTGATGTCGTAAAACATTGTGCCTGGAGTTCAAAGTGATATATTATCATAAATAACATCGTGTAAGAAATAATTATATCCCTTATTATCAGAACAAGTAACGGGAAGGCTTACATATATTGTACATGCATAAACTCAAACATTACAAAAAGTACAGTTCTAATATTTTTAATATAATATTCAAATAAAAAAAAACAGGATAAGATATCAAAACACATGTGTGCGGTGAATAACAGTCATTCAGACCACCATTTCGACTTGAAACCATTTAGAAAACCAAATAAATGAATAAATTTATTGATTAATGAATGCCTCTGCTGGTGGACTGTTAGTTCCCGAGGATAATAACCAACCCAGTAGTCAGTACTTCGGTGCTGACCTGAAAACCGATTTTATTTTAAAACCTGCAATATCTAAATTTTACAAAATTTTGTTTAAAACTAAGGACCATCTCCCTCATGCATAGCTCTGTCCTTAGCTGAATTTTGGCTTTTCTATTTAGATCCTTTTGGCTATTTGTTCTCTATCAGCTTTTAAACGTATTTGGGTTCATGGACTTCCAAATTTTGATTTGATCTGCGTTGGAGAGACATAAGTTGTCGAAATGCGCATATGCAGAAACTAAATTAACAGTAACTTCGCTATTTTGTTATTTAATGAAAAAGAAATAAATAATGATAAGTGGTGATAGAAAATTCAAAAACTGAGAGTAATGACAAATATGAATATGTTCTGATTCCATGGGTATTAATTAAACAAAAAATAGAAATCATTTTTTTTATCTAAATACAATTGTCAGATTAAATCTTTCAATCACCCTGACCAGTGAAGGCTTGAAGTAAAGTGATCCTGTCCTTTTCCGATTATATGACATATATGTGTAAATCTATGTTTTGTATCGTGGGTGTACCTTCCGTTTTTCGCTAATTAAGGATAAGGATTTTCTTGTCATATTTGTGTGGTGTGTCTTTCATTGTGAATTGCTAATTATCCTGACAAGGCAAGAAAAAGCGAGAAAGTATTATCATTTTGAAATTGCCTCGAAGATAAATTGGATAAAGGGAGGTTTTGGAAGCAAAAAAAAAAATGGTTCAACCCTATCGCTGTCCTTTGCTAGTGCTGGTACCAAGTCCGGTTGTCTCGAGTTCCTATCGTTGTTAATGTTTGTCTTTGGTGTTTTGATTGTGCTTTTGTTGTGGTTTTGGGCGAGTTGTAATCTGTGAATGAATTTTTCAATCATTGTAGGTGGTTCCCGTTTTTTCTTATTTTTTGATAAAATATTATGGAGAGACAAAGGGGGAGGGTTTTTGTTGTTGTTTTTCTCCTACACACAAGTTAAACTCGTGATTCATTGAGATTTAATATTAAGTGTTATGTGAAAATAACATTTCCGAAAAGTATAAAGATTGACAATGGAAATGGCCACTTAACCTTTCCTTTATATGGTTTGAATGAAAGTGGGCTCCAATTGCAGTTATATAATTCGGAACAAATTTCATTGCGTACAAATAACTTTAAAATATATAGTAATCTTGGTGGCATCATATTGTCAGAAAGAAAGTTTGTGTGTCAACAATAAAACCGACATATTTTGCAGTTAAATGGGTATAGCCATTTTCTCTGCAATGCTTTCTTTCGGTTGACTAGTTTTGTGAATGCATTAAATGCTAACATAGAAAGTTTCAGCCATGGGTCATATGTAAGATACTCTTTGACCAAAGAACAGATTTAAATGCACTTATCAAATTTTCAACACTATGATTGCCATTGAATGGAATTTTGATAGATTTTGACAAAGTTTCAAAGTTTTGCAAAATGTTGTCATATTGTACATCAAAAAGTAAAATCAACTGTAATTTTTTAAAGAACAAACCTTTGGGTGAACAATAACGGGTTCTACTTCTACTGCTGGTTGGCTTTTGATAGTGTAGGTACCAAGTCTGGCTGACCTGGGTTCCTTTTGTCTTTCGCTTGTGCTTTTAATGTTCAGTTCTCTTGTGAATCATTGCCTGTGATTGTAATTTTCGTTCAGTGTAGGTCTTTCCTTTTAACTTTACATCCTCAACAGAAAACTGAATTTTGATTTTGGTGCAATTACATAAGAACTACTCATATATGTATAGATATAATATATTGTTCACAGTCGTGTTTGACTGTTTATAGCTTACAACTATACATGTTTGGCATATATCAATATCATACCTAGAATTC
The DNA here is from genome assembly GCA_002080025.1 of Modiolus philippinarum. Taxonomy (NCBI): domain Eukaryota; kingdom Metazoa; phylum Mollusca; class Bivalvia; order Mytilida; family Modiolidae; genus Modiolus; species Modiolus philippinarum. Next base: position 17,436 of record MJUU01007143.1, read on the forward strand.
AGAATTTGACATGACGAGCATTATTTTGAAAATGGCCGATTGACTAGAAAGTTTACGGCTCAATTGCCGAAGTCCTTTGAGTTGCAATGAATTTATTTAGTTTTGCTTACGCTTTACAACAGATATGTCTTTCCTTCAAGAATTTGGAATGAAATAATAGAACTATTCTTATCATAAGATATAATCAAATTAGCTAGATGCAATGCCAAAAACATTAACATAAAATATCCTCACCGCTATATTTCTTGTGTTCCGGATCAATGTAAATGTCCATATGACACTAGAATTCGCAATTTCGAAATTCTAATCTTTTCGGTAATCTTATGGTCAATTTATATATAATAAAGGAGTAGGGGCGGTAAGGGCAATATTTGGCCTGAAAAATAAATTTGGTTGAATTCACAAAATTTTCTAAATTGAAATATTTTGTGGGTATAGCTTTTCAGTAAACAGTAAACAGTTACAGTTATAAAATATTGATGTATGATTACTAAGTTTTTGAGTGTAAAAGAAGGGAACAAATTAAAGATTTTGTCGAAAAATGACAAATTTGACCGATTTTGACTACTTTTTCTGTATAGGAAATAAAGAGCACATGCAAGAACCACAAAAATATTTATATGAGAGATTAAATTCATTTGTAACAATAAGTTGGTGAATTATCTAATTGGTTCTTGAATGTGCTCTATATTTACGGTGATGAAAACTGTACGAAAATCTGCAAAATTCGGTATATTTCTATGAGACGACAGAACTGTATCTATTGTGACGTCATTGGTTCTAACTTTTGTATTTTTTCTGTAAATTGGAAGTTTGAAACGAACATGAAATAAAATCTTGAGGTAAAACTTAGAAATTCACTGGAATCTTGGGCCAAATCAACCCCCTATCGCACCTTGTCCTCTAATATACTATAACTTCGTAATAATCTCCATAGTATTGATGCGTGTGTATTTTCGAAAGCTGCTGCATTATCGGTGGAAGTGTGTTAATACGTTACAAAGTATAAAAACATATGCAACGCTGAATATAAGCCTTGCTTTTTAAAACCAATTAGTCGTATCTATCAAGATTCTGATCATTCTTAAAAAATCAAACATAATAACACCCAATTGAAGTGATTTCTGTAGGGGGGGGGGGGGGGGGTTATAACATAATTACCGAATAGAACGGTGTAGAGCCAAAGTCCGAGAGGCAAACAGACAAAACAGGTGGAAAACTAGACCGAAATGGTCCTGACTTGGTAGAGGCATTTTAAAGGAAATTGTGTATTAAACTGGTTTTTATGGCGCGCCACTCCCCCTTTTCCATTGCGGGATTGTCCGGTAGCAACTCAACATCAACTATTATTGACAGGCTGCAAGAGAGTGAAATATTCATTCCAGTACTAAGTAAAAATGAGGTTGTGAAAGAGCTGTTGGGTTGAGATCAAAATCTGACTATAGTAATCTTATGTTTATTTTTTTAATTTCAATATAATAAAAAGAATTTAACTTCACAATTTAATATATATTTGCTAGTAAAGATTGCATAATTCTGGAATAGACTATACTTCCCTACTTTTTAATAAAACTTTTGATCAAAATTTGCTACTAAAATTGCAAAGTAACTGGAACATATTCTGTAAGTAATTCCGTTTTTTAGAACTCGTAAACGTTACTCACTCAACCAGAGTTCTGATACCTTACTCACTGAAATAATCGGCGATTGCAAAATTAATGTCCCATGTTTTGGAAATGCCTCTCAGTTGTACTCGAGTCCCCCTCCCCCCAAAAAGTGGGGAACATCCAAACGTTAAAAGTTTGCAGATCATAAATAATAGCCAAAATGGAAGAACGGAAAGCCGGGCCGGATGCCAAGCTATAGAAATACTTTCGCACGATTTAGACATCTATAACACCTTCAAGCGTCTTTTCAATACATAAAAGTGAACTTGATATAGTACTAGTGTATAATATCAAAAAAAGCATACACCAGCTACGTCTCGGTAAACATCTTATCAGCCAGTACAATGAAACAAAAGCATAGCTGAATCCCACTAGATCCAAGAGAAGGATCAAAGACCACCATAATCGGTGGTATGACATACGGTACAAAGGTCTAATTTTATACATTAAAACAACCACATTTACATGTATTGATTAATATAACAGATATGCTATTTCTATGAGAAAAATAATATAAAATATATATATAATACTAGTACATGTATTACAATCATTTCCACTGTGATGTTCCGATCGATTTATTTTTATTTTTTTATATAAAAAAAGATAGAATAAATGAATAAATAACATAGAATAAATGCCAAGGAAAAGTCGACCTAAACAGCCCTTGTAACCTTTGAACGGAATACTAGTACATTTACGAGTGAAAACATTAATCATGCACTCGATATAGTTTGT
>MJUU01007146.1:3942-38928 GCA_002080025.1 Modiolus philippinarum
TCATGTTATTTTGCCAATAAACAATGTCACCTGTGTAATAAGGTGTGACATTTAAATTGTCCACACGTGGCTGCAATAATTTATGTTTCGGTGAAATAAAATTTTAATGTATAATTTCGTCTGAATAAGCTGAGAATGCGGTCAAATTTTTTTAATTGCTTCTTTTAGTACCAACTTCCAACTTAATGTTGACTTAAATTTTATACCCCTGCCGGGATATTTTAAAATCTTTGGTTCATTATTTATTTCTATTATATAGTTTTGAGTATAATTCTGTTTTACTTTTAATTAAATAATCCAGTATAAATAAAAGTTGGTATTTCATTGAAGACATTATTTTCTTTTCAGTAAATTTGCACGGGCTTTTTATTTTATACAGGAAATAATTGATTGTTTGACAATTTGTATTTTTCATCAAAAAGTTGTGGAAATAATCAAATTAAAAGCTGAAACTTACGTATTAATATTTCTATTTGTTATTTTTTAACTATTAGTTTTGGATTCAGAAAAAGAGAGTCTATATAAATACATGTACATGAATCTAGCACAAATACGGTAATACTGTGATCGACTGTGACTGCCTGTCACAATTAACCACAGTGCAGAACAGTACAAGTGAAACTGTAATTAACTTACATGAACTGTAACAATCCGGGACAGTGCATGACAGTAGTCGTAAATACTGTCATTTACTGTGTGTTACTGTTACAGTACTGGACAGTTAATCACACTGTTAATGACTGTACCCGATTGGCACAGTTATTGACAGTACTTAATAGATATTTCACAGTACTACCACAGCAGAGAACAGTGAATGACAGTGAAAAAATCACTGTTCCTGGTATGGACAGTACTTTTTTCTGTTCATAGTGTCAGTTACATCAGATACCAAAGAGCTACTCACCAATGTAATCATTCCTGCAGTATCAACTATCGGTTCCACTTTGTTACCTTTTTATAGATGTTCGTATCACCAGGCTTTTGCCCATAGCTCTCCGTACTACAAGTTCCTTCAGGCTCTCTGTTTCCTGGGTCAGACATTAGCCTACTTGCCCGACCCCTTCCCGTTTAAAGCTTTGGAGTTTTGGGTTGAAGGATTTGTCGAGGACTCAGTCCTCGAGCTGATGGCGAAACATTGCGTCTAAAGGGAAGATTGGTCTGGTTTTTGTGAGGTCGAGGTGTTCTATTCGGAGATGGGGACCTAGACGACTCGGGACTTCTGAACCTTAATGACTGTCTTGGTGGCGTAGGCGATCTACGAGAATTAGTCGTGCCCTGTTTCCAGGTTGGACTGTAGTTATTTTATACTCTGGGGATTGTGATCTTCTAAGCAGTTGGCCTACTAGACTAAAAAGATTGCGAACGTCAGACTGAAGTGCGTCAGAGTCCTTACTATCTTGCAGGGCCGGGGGACTCTGCGAGTAATCATCTTAATCTTTTGTACCAGAGAAGGTTACTTGCCTTTGCGTGTACAGCTTAGGTGAATAAGCTTTTCTACTGCCATTAATGGCCCTCTGTCTGGCCAAAGAAGATTTAACCCATTTTAAAGCCTCATTGATTGACCTTGGGTTCTTTTCAATTACAATTCGTGCTGCCTCTTTTCCTGGCAGCCCATAAGGAATGCTTCTGGTCCAATTTTTGGTCAATTATGTCACCACCGCTTCTGTAGTAACCATCCATAGTGAGGAAATGGGCTCTTTCTGCAAACTCCTCTACAGTTTCATTATCTCTCTGTCTGATGTATTGGAGTTGTGCCCTGGCAGCGGAATCCTCTTCTTTTTTACTAAGACGACGCTTCATATATTTGCGTAATTCCTCATAATTTGATAAACGTGATCGGCGAGCATATTCTAACGCCACCTCTGACAGACAATCAAGGAACCTACACATCTTCTTGGCATTGTCCAACTGACGCCTACTTGCAGTTCTTTCGAATTGGTAACTGAAAGCCTCCTATGACAAGTTTCCTGAACCTGTAAAAACTGGCATCTTGGGAGGTTGAGGACTACGACTCCTGTCAAGTTTCCTGAACCTGTAAAAACTGGCATCTTGGAAGGTTGAGGACTATGACTCCTGTCTCGAATGGTACTATTCCTCCAGCGTGACGATTCCCTTTCCAAAGACTCTACGCTCGATGAAGACGACTCTCTTTGACAGCGCTTTCTGTTTTTACTGCCATGTCTAGTGGGTGATGTAATCGGGCTGGTTGGCACCAAAGTCGTAGTATTTGATTGACTAGGGGAAGGCGCAGTAGCATTTACTGGTGTTGTAGCACATGTAGCATATGATGCAGGAATCGCCTGCACATTTGGTGTAGCATTGTTTACTGCTGGCTTGTCTCCGGAAGGGTTAATCCCGACATTTGGGTGTATCGTAGGAGGCAATGTTATATTGCCAATGAGGCTGAGTCTGGTATGGTGTGGCACCAAAGCCAGTGGGTTGACTACTAATAGTGTAAGTCGGTTGAAACGGGGAAGGGTTCCCCTGAGCGGCAAAATTGTCTAAGGGTGTAGTACCAAAGCCAGCGGGTTGACTTCTAAAAGTGTTAGTCGGTTGAGACGGGGAAGGGTTCCCCTGAGCGGCAAAATTGTCTTAGGGTTGGCTACCTTACTTATTGTGATTTTGGCCTACCATATTTGTCCCTTACTGTCTGCAGGAGCCAGAGTTGCGTGGGTTGTAACCTGGCGTGCGCCCAACATACCGAATGAAACAGTATTGCTTGGTATATCGGACTGAGCTGGGGCTCCTAACCTGCTGTAGTACCTCCTGACCTGCTGGGGTAGTCTTAATAGTACCTTGATCTGCTCCTTTATCTAGTTTTGAATGTACAGAGGTAAATATGTAACCATTGAATCCAGTTTGGTTAATATAAGACTCATTTAACTGGGAAGGCTGGGAATCCGTGGAAAACGGTGAAAATTTTGAAAAGTCTGGGCCCTTGGCAGCTCCGGCTGGAGTGCTGAAATATTTTGGCTTTGCGCTGAATTTTTGCTCTGCTTCCTTATTTTTCTGTGAAATCAGCTCCCATGCCTTATCAGGAGGAATATGTAACAACTCTTTGTCTGATTTACTGTCCTCCAACAGAAGTCCAGGGTTTTTAAATTGTATGGTAGAGCCAGTTAACTTGGCCTGCTCTATCTTGTTTACCCTCATGTTCAATTTATCCACATTTTCCCGTATTTCATCAATATCTTCAAATTTCGCTTTAACCTCTTGGAGCTGCTCTTCTACACTTTGAATTTTGCTGTCGGCAGTGTTGTACTTCCTGCTTACCTCCAGAAATCTCGGCATGTAGTTTATGATACATGAAGGACAGACCTGGTTCTATGAGAGATTTCTTTAGCTTTGACTTGGATATGTCAGTAATTGAATAAAGATCATTTATGTCAATAAATTCTGAATTATCTCTGGCATTAACAATTTCTTGGGCTATTTCATCACGTATCCCTTCGATTTCCAAGAGTTTCTCCCTGGAAGCCTCCATAAATTTTATTGGTTTGTCAGTAGTAGTCATTTTCCCTTTAATGAATTGTCTGGAATTAAATGTAATTGATTTATTTTATTTGAATCTGGAAAAAAAAATATTTAAAAATTGATGCCAAGGACGAGGTCCCTTGCACTGCAGTTGTTGAGTTCTCGTTCTTCACTTCCTCGCTTGGGCATGCGCAGTCAATCAACTTCCGTCTTGCTCGTCTGGGCAAACAAAATGGCTATTCAAAATGGCGGTTCTCTGAAACGAGAAACTGAAACAGCGAAAATTATATCCGCCAAATACAATGACTTTACAATCCCGGAAATGACTCCAAAATTTCGGGGATTAACAAAGGTATATTTTTATGTGTGTCCGCCTTGGTATGCAGGGTACAGATGCTGATAATTAGAGCATATCGTAGTCCTGAAGCGTGAAAGCGGCAATTTTTAAATGTCACAAGTAAGATCCTGTCGACGACGCCAATGTCGTGGTTTACGAGTGGAAATATGGAATGAGACAAATGCAAATAACCTAATATCCTTCGTCCGATTCAGGAACAGTTACAGCAATAATAACAAGTAAATATCACAATCAGTATTCATTCAACAGCCATCAACCATGCCAATATATAAATTGTGTAGATCTGCGTGCTACGTCATCATAACAAACATAGGGATGTGTTAGAACCTGGAATGATGATCCGTGACTTCGGCTGCTCAGCACCACAATTTGTTGACTTAACATTTTATTTGCTAGGATTCTATCGTTTTAATAGAAAAATATTGAACTTCTTTCTTTGTTCCAGGACGTTTTTGGCATTAATTATGTGACTCATTATATTTTTGATATGCCATCGCTAGTGTAGAATGATTATTCTATAATTTGATACTTGTATGTTTACAATTAATGGATAATTTGTTCAAAATACCAAACTTTGATTATTTTTGTAAATTTTAGGAGAAGACCAGAAGTGCATCAATTTTAAGTTTTCATATTTTTCATACATTGTGTAATTCGTTGAGTTAGAATGTTTGAATAGTCGTGGCTAATTTGTTTTTTAAATCCTTTACGATTCATGAAAGTTAAAGAAATATACATTTTTGCATTTTACAGATTGGATGATAAGTATAAACCAGAAATTCTCTATCGTTTGATACTTTTCAGATTTAATTTGTAAAATGAAGTGCCTATATATTTTGTGAAAGAGAATTGGGGCCTTACTGCTAACATCAATAATTACTATTTCATTGTAAGTTGAAATGTCATGTTTTCAATTTATTAATTATTTTTCGGTAACTCACTGTGACCATCGGAAACAAATTGAAATTTGTTTTTTCTGGGCCGATAATGTTAAGTGGTTTGCACGGTCAGTTAGTTTCCTATAAAACAACGGGAGTTATTCCCCTTTTGCCACACTTTATTCCGGAATTATGTTCAGTGTCTGAATTTGTATGTTACTTGTATGATTGTTGTTGAAGAAGACACGTTTTCAGAGGCTGCTTGAGTTTGTTATTTTATGTTGGTTGGTTATTTACATATTAAACCCGAAGCTTGAAACCTGCACAAATGTGACATTGGCCCATTTTAAAGCTGAAGACAAATACACAGTTATCTTCTGTAGAAAGCTACAGCTATTGGAGGGAATAAGAAAATATGTTAGGCTCTTTTTTTTACCAATAATATGAATTGAAGCAGTTTAAATGTGGTTATAAATTGTTAAATAACAGAAAACAATCGAATAAGCACAATATATTTTGCTGATTTCAAGAGTACGATATATTTAAGAGGTGATTTCTATTCATATGTTATATCAGGAAGAAGTGGTTTTAAAATATTCAAAACTTCACTAGAGATAGTAAAATTTCGATTTTCAAAAAGTGCGAGCTTTAGCGATCATGTTGAAATCGAAACTTCACCATCGAGATTGAAGCACGACATATTTGAATATTAAGGTTTTTCCACAATGAAATTTCTTTAAAAATTCGAAAAATACAAAATGGTTTCTCTCAATGTTTAGTACTCCTAATCGGCATGTCGGAGAGATCTAGAATCTTCAGCATTGAACTTGGGTGACACATGTTACACATTTATAATATATCGGTAAAGGAATAACCAAGCAAAAATGTATTATTATAAATTGCAAAAAAAAATTCAGATGTAACACAAATGGACACAACATGACAAAGGCAACAAAAAAAATTAACGGGACCTTAACTAAACTAAAGCACTAACAATGCGAACACCACTAAACTTGAGGTATCTTTGGTCTCCTCAGGATCCGTATTCTTAATACCAAATCCAATTCTGAAGTGAACGAAACTATTAGTGAAGTCAATTTTATAGCAGTGTCCTTAGTCGTTTTTGGGGGTTTTTTTGGTTTTTGTTTTTGATTTTGTTTTTTTTTTTTTATGCTGACTACTGTTGTTGATCAAAAGACTTAGGATATACAGCTTGATCAATAAACTGCTCCAAAGAACTAGGTTATGTTTCAAAGAACAATGATGTGCTTTTGAGACATTTGATATGAATCTGCGACCAAATGAAATGCTTCCTATGCTTATATGATTAGCTACTTATGTTTAGACATATGATATTCTTGACTTGAAATTGTTAATTGTTAATTGTTGTCTTTCTTTTTCTTTTTATAGTGTTTGTATTCAAATTAGAACAGCGTGATTGTCAACTCCAAATTTCTTAAACTTCCCTGTAAACTTTCTAGAATAATTTTTGTTTCTACACTATGAATATCGTTCCTCAAAATATGTGATGGTTGTCATATAATTTAATTGATATTTCAATATAGCAAAAAACGGAGAAATCTAGTATAAATTTGGAATTTTCTGGGACCAACAAGATTAGAATCAAAAAGCTATTTCAAGTATCTCCCTCATGCATAGCTTCGTCCTTAGCTGATTTTGGCTTTACCTTTAGATTTTATTGGGTATTTGTGCTCTAGCATCCTTGATTTGATGGCCTTTCAAACGTTTAGATTTTATCTGCACTGAAGAGACATAAGTTGTCGAAATGCGCGTGTGCAGAAAATAGATTCACATAACTCCGGTATTAAGTTATTTGTTACCACTGGGTCAATGGCTCTGCCTGAGAACTGTTAGTCCCCGAGGGTATTCACCAGCCCAGTAGTCAGTACTTCGGTGCTGACACCAAAGCCGATTCTATTTAGAACCTTGAAATATCTAAATTTATCAAACTGTGTTGAAAACTAAGAAGTAACTTATTTATTTTTTTGCAACAGTCAGTGCTTTTTCTTTTGCTGTGTTTCGCGTCCTTACCTTTAAACATGATTGTTTGGAGATTTGGTATTCACCCTCAGAAACTGACTTACTCCTGGCGATCACCCACAGAAATCTGCTTATTCTGTAATTTCTGCTTAAAATCAAATCTAACCATGTTTTTATAGTTGCAGTTCTCAAACCACATTTAGAGCTTCTAAAATAAAGCGAATAAGCTTTTATAAGACATTGAAATAAGTCTTTTTTTTTCTTAAACAAGACTGACAGCTCAAATTGTTGGTTAAAATCATTTTTGTTCACGTTCCACTAAAAAGTACAAATGATTTTGAACTGAAAATTGCTATTACTTTTGTCATAGAAAAGCATAATTTCTTTATAAAAATTGTTATGTGAACAATAATATAATTGAAAGATTCTCACCTTGTCATTCCTGAAGCGGGTTTGTTTACCCACAATAAAATTACCTATCTCGGAAATCACCTAAAATATTTTTCGAGCAGATTAGGCCCCGTAATATTGCACTCTTTGAAACAATCAATCGTTTGGTTAACGTTTCTAAATGAAACCGTTCTCAATGAATGTCTCTTAGTTTGAGCTGATGAATAACAACAAAAAATAAGACAGCAATACTTTTACATCAGGGAACAACACCAGATTTTGGTACTACCCGAAGCCCAAAAGCATTTTTCTTTCTTTTCAATAAAAAAAATGCAAAGATTGGTTCACAAATGATGATGAAAATTGTGGAATGATATACATTTCTTGGCGAAACATACAAATTCTGTAGGATAATAAATATACAATATAAGTACATTGTCGGAAAATATAAAATTTATTTGACGAGCTTTAGAAACAGGTAGAAATGCGAGGTTTACCGAGCATTTCTCGCCTGTTTCGCAGCGAGTACAAATAAATTTTATATTTCCGACAATGTACGTATATTGTTTTTATCCTGCAATCATTTAAACCCTATTTAAAACTGCATTTTCTCAGTGAAGCGGGACCAGGAAGACAGTAAACAACTTCGGCCATTTTGGTATAATCCCTGACGTCATAAGAGAATTTACACTGTGACGTCAAAGTATTCGAGGTTTTCAAACCAGTCGCCGTGTCTTTTCTTCATTCAATATCGCGGACCGGTTACCAGTCTTCCCTACGAATACGAAAAAAAATATTCGTAGGGTCGTATTTGTCTAGTAAATACCACCATTGCAGGATAAAACAAATAACTCAACATTCTAACTTATTTTGTTGATCATTGTAAGTATCTTTACACTTACCTTCTGTAGATATTAAGGTAGTTCGAGCCTAATAAAAATACCAGACAGATTTTTTTTTTATTTTAAGATAATTTGTAGGTCTTAACTCGTATGTTCCAAAAATAAATAAAAAAATGATATGTCACCGATCATCTTTTCCTGATATCAGACTTTGAAAATCACTCCAAATTCGGTATTTTTCAGTAATATTTACAAAGAATATATAGGGAAATGTGACAACATGCTTATTATTTAGCTTTCACATAAAATACCTATCAGACAGATTTTTTTTATATTTCAGAGACAAACATTTTAGCTATATGTAGAGCTAAAAAAAAACAATATGTCACCGTTTGATTAAGAGAGATATTTTTTCATACTTAACGAAATAGACAATACTTACGGGAGAGGGGAGCTAATTCGTGGGAAAGTATATGTCAATCTATTATGACGTCATAATGAAAAAGCCAATAAAGGAAAATTCTGACTTAAAAATCAAGTCAATTCCACATCCGACTCGTGTTTCACAAATGCGCCAATCGAACGCGCCGTGTATTAGTGTCGTCATAAACGTGGAAGATTATCGCCTGTAGTCGGACAAGAGGTAAATATATAAAACCATCAATTAAACGCCATTGTGTATGAAATAATATAGTTCATTTACTCTACAACAAAATACCATTTTATACATTATTTGGGGGCAGATGGAATATGGTTTACTTTTATATTATATACTAATTAAAATATCCATAAACTGATTTGTTCAAATCGTGTCACATGACATGGTCAACAGGTTAACGTTGGGTCGCAAAGGAGGTCAACGGATTAACAAGAAAATATAATACAACAGTTACCTACCACCTAGATAGTGTGTGACCCAGCGTTTTCTCTCCCCGAAAATGTGAGGTCACCCGAGAGCTTGTTCGAGGGTGACCGTAATTTCGATGGGAGAAAATCCGCTGGGTCACACACTATCTACAGTGGTAATTGTATAATATTTCCCCACTCAACCATACCATAGAAAGGTCGCTAATTGTCGGATAGATGAAATGCTTAAAGGAGTGGGTGATATACCGATATTTTTTTCGTATGGCAATTGGAATCTTATTCCGAAAATAGTAATATAAAATAATTCATAACTGTCTCATAATATAAATTTCGATCTTCAATTAAAAATAATAGAATTGGAATATCATACACGTAGTCAAACAACGGCAGTAGAATACCGAAGAATTTACAAAAATTGTCGTCAGGTCGTTGAATAACCCTACAAATTTAGAATACTGTGATTTACTTGGATATAATCTCAAATTACAATGTGAATGTGGTGATCCTATTGCTCTCCGGTGAACTGTAGTCACAATTTACAATGTCCAATAAGTTGTTCTTCATTTTGTTCGGTAAAATAAAACAATTCGGCCCTAGGAATCGGTAAACATGTAATAGTTATACCATGAGGTAAAGGCGTTTCTGGAAAAGAAACCCCGACGGCCGGAGATACCATATAGCCAAATAAAACGTAAAACATCAATCAATTAATCAATCAATCTATGAGATAGTATTTCATAAATATGACTTATTAATTCATAATTATGAGATACTACCTCGTAATTATGAAATAATATCTCATAGTTATAAGATAAGATCTCATTATTATAAATCAGTATCTCATAATTTTGAGATAATTATCTCGTATTTATGAGAGAATATCTCAAAATTATGAGATAATTATCTCATAATTATGTGATAATATCTCATTATTATGAAATAATATCTCATAATTATGAAGGATTATCAGATATTTAGGATGATTATGAGATATTTTGTCTTCATGTGGTATCAAAACGCTCCCGTAGAATTGACCGTTTTTTCACAATCAATATTTAAGAATTATGATTCATATTTTGAAAAAAAGTCAATTTGATTTTACCACCTTAAAATGAGGGGGCGGACAGGGTAAAGGGAGACTGGGAGAAAGATGGTATGGGAGAAGCTGCAGGGCGGGAGAAAGAGAGGGGCTGGAGAAGGGAGAATGGCACCCCTGTCCGCCCCTCTAAAATGTTGAATTAATTCGTATTAAGAGTACACACAATCAATAGGCATGGAAAACATGAGTGATTGTGTGGTTGACATGATAAGTTGTCACAAAAAATCGTCATTTTTGATGCTGTTGGCAATACGCCGAACTTCCCACGAAACGATCTGTCAAACAATTGTCTGTGATCACAGGGTGTGACGGGGTATCTGACCGTCCCTGTCAAGCCCCAGCGATCATAGTCCATTGTTTGACATAAAGTTTCCAAATAATATACACCTGAGTGAAACAAAGGACCCGGGGTGTAACAAACGTTGTCTACCCAACTAAGGCCACGACATAGCTGAAATATTGCTTAAATTGTCGTGAACAACAATCAATCAATTAATCCCCTGGGCTGCTGCCCTCGTGAAATAACATCATAGATTAAGATAGGTGTATACAATTATTGATACCATCTTATAAATTGTTCAAAGTAAATGATGATTATTGGACTTTCGGAGAAAGATGGGTCGACATTCCGCTGATGTCAAAAAATTGTGACAAAATATGGTTGTAGTGGAATGGTCGAAATTACAACGGTTTGTCAATGTTGTAAAATTAAATATACTAGACAGAAAACCTATACCACCCCTTTTAAGCTGAGTTCTCGATAAACAGTTAAGGTAAGAGGGGTTCGCGTATAATTGGTTTAGTCCGGTTGGATAATGTTTAGCCCGGTTGAGAAAAATGTAAACAAATGTCTTATTTTCAATAACATTGGATAACGTTTTGTCCCGGTTCAGGATAATTTTGATATTTGAACATTACCTGTACCTAAACATTACCCAGCTGAATAGGGGTGTATACGTCTAAATATTGTTTATCTTATCGGATGGGGAAAAACTGGACATTTAACGCGTGACCTACACTGAACATGTCAATTTAACCTTATAAAATACACATATACAAAATCTTTGTCACATCATGATTTAATGGACACAATCGTAGGACTACTTAATTCACTTGCATAATTCACGAAATGTCTCAAAGGTATGTCAGTCATAAATACTTGTTGATTCTATGTATTACAAATGCAATCCCATTCCAACAAACATAACAAAGTTACATAAATAAATCAAAGGGTGTATGAAAGATGTGTGTTAAGACGTAGCGTAAACAAAAGCTAAATCAGTTATTGAAGGACAATTCGATTACTTTTTGTAATAATCATATTTTATGTTCTATTTCGCCAGGCTCAACCGAACATAAAATATTTATCAACCATCGAAAACCTGTTTATACCAAAATCACGAGAGGTATGTCTCATGCATTTAATCCATATTGTATACAAAAATGAAATAAACAAATCTTTATAGGAATAGCTCACCAGTGTGCAGCAAGTTTATTTTACAAATAAATAAATAAAGTCTATGGAAACGCACTATACTGCTACCAGCTGTGAGGAAAAATCTACAAAATAGAAATATACATATTAGAATCGTATAGTAAGAAGATTGTTTGTTTGTTTTTTTTGTTTTTTTTTGCAGTGTGTACTTCACTTGTATTATTATTTTTGCTAGATGGGTGGGGAGGGGGGGGGGTCGAACCTTGCTGCAGAACGTTTGAGCTTCGAATAACATAGTTTCGTTTTTACCTTCAAAAAGAAACCTTTTCCCGCCGTTAAAAATCGTGCTATTAGCATATTCATATGCGTAAGAAGTACATACCCGCATTGCGGCATTTAAATGCCCAATAGAAATAAAAAACGTATGAACTATAAACTTTAATATATAACCCGTTTTACCTACGAACACGTGTTCTTCTGTTTGTAAACATAAACATGTGTTCAAACAGTACCGATAAATACATATAATGATGCCTGCAATTAAAAAATGTCGAGATCTCAGTTAAGATTTATGCAATATTTTATGAAATATGTCCATTGTCATGAAATATACTGCCCGCAGGAGAGTAGTATTGACTGAGATAATGATAATGACCGAGCAGGAGGCGAAGTCACTTTCTGCATCAAACCACTGATCAAAGGACACTCAAGATTTCACGATGATGACTTCTTCACGATTATTTTTATTTCATCGAGCAAACAATGACATCTATTTATAAACATTTAATTGACATGTTAATATTTATACGGTTTTGTTGTCTGATGAATGTTATCCCTACACTGCATTGCAACAATTATTGTTGAGAATAAACAGATAACTGCAGTACAGGCCACCGTTTCATAATTACATCTTTGTATTAATCTAAAATTACTATAGAATCACAATCAGACACTTCCACGTGGTAGTGCTGGGCACTATCAATTGGCATTTGAACGTGCATGAAAAGATACCACGTGCAAGGGGTTCAGCAAATGCAAATAAGTATGAACTAAATTAGCAATAACAAACACCATATCCAATAGTGACTGTCGATTAAGGTTGCTTCTAATGTTGAACATGTTTATGCGTGCCTACATGTACAATGTATGTGTATGTGAAAAAAAAAACATATGTATAAGTGTTCAAATATTTTTTATAAGTTGCATCAATGAGAAAGTATACTTTCAGACCAGACGGTGATCTACAAATTACAGCTAATTGGGTTGAATATAAAAGCTGGAGGTTCCCAGGTTTTCCAGGATTTAAGGAGGATGTGGAAAAGCAGCTGTCCAATGTGAAATTATTTCCGTCGAGAGAAACTGATATATTATTGTGCTCGTATCCACGATCATGTCTGTAATTAAAGGCAGTATTAAAGGGGGTTCGTGCTCCTCTCCTGGTAGTTGGATTTTTTTGGTATTATTGTGTCGCCTGCGTTCACGCAGTGGCGACATATAGGGATCACTATCCGTCGTCTTGCGTCGGCGTCGTCGTCGGCGTCACAAAAATTTCTGTCGCAGTTTTCTCGGGAACCATGTATCCGAGACTTCTGCAATTTGGCATGGAGTATGGTGGACCTATACAGTGTAAGAGAGTTTCGGGTCTCTCGCATGCCCACTACCTGTTTGACGGAACTTAGAATATTTTTTGTGTTATTACGCAGGCGACACATGTCTTCCTTGGAAGACTTACTACTAAGTTTATATAGAAGCATTAGAATTTTAGCACATAAACTCTGTATGCTTTTTGATGATTTTAATATCAAGTATTTTATGAGAATGCTGACAAAGTTCATTAAATCCTATTTACTTTGTCACCAATTTTATGTTTAAATATTTTCTAATTCTTAACCAAGAACATCTCAGATGAGTCGAGTCTCCTGACCAATGTTTAATCAGTTATATCTACAAAACGAGATTATTAACTTAATCATTTTTTGTTGTCGCTGAAATTCATTCTAGACCGTCAAATCTACGATTAACGAGCTCGGATATCTAGCCATATCATATATACACATGATTAGATCAAATGCCATCATGTTGTCAAATTTTGTTCATTTATAGAAAAAAGATCACAAAGATCGTAAATCAGTCTATAGAGCTCATAAAAGACCCAAGTTGAATAATAGGAATGTCTTGTAATAATCTAAAATAATACATCGCATTACTAAAATCTAAAATCTAAAATTTTTTAATTGATTGATTGATTGACTGATTGAATAATTTTTATAGTCTATTGAGCAATATTTCAGCTATATCAAGACGAGAACAACTTTGTTAATAAATAATCACTTTGTGTTATGTAAAGAGTCATGGAACGGGAAATTCTGACTGCCACAGGAAAAGTAGTGTGAAATCGAAAGGTGCAGGGAATTTAGTATGGAACGCCAGAGCTGTCTTATATGCTGTACTTTTATTATATTGGGTCGAAATGTCATTATATTCGGTGGCATTTTCATTATATTCTGTTGTTTTGTCTTTATATGTGGTGGCTTTGTCTTTTTATGTGGTGGTTTTGTCTTTATATGTGGTGGTTTTGTCTTTAAAAGTAGTGGTTTTGTCTTTATAAGCGGTGTATTTTTCATTATATGCGGTGGTTTTGTCTTTATATGCGTGGCTTTTATAATTATATGCTGTGGTTTTGTCTTTATACGCTGTGGTTTTGCCTTTATATATGTGGTGGTTTTGTCTTTATATATCTTTATATGAAGTAGACTTTTCATTATATTCGGGGGTCTTGTCTTTATATGCAGTAGACTTTTCATTATATTCGATGGTTTTATCGTTATATTCGGTGCTAAAATGAAATCTGTATATTCGGTTGAACTTTCTTCATATTGGATCGTAATTTCTTTATATTGGGTAGTAACTTCTTTATATGCGGTGCAAACTTCTTTATATGATGATCAAATCTGGAATTGTTTCACGGATCTTTTTTTTTTTATAAAACATTTCATTAACCCTGATAAGAATTAAAAAAAAAACATGAAGAAGAAAAAAATTAAATTATTTTGCAATATTTGCATTCAGCGTACATTTTGAGGGGGACAAAATTTACAGTCAGATTGCCTAATGCAAGTCTCACGGACAGTTAGTGGAGGACCATTTGATTTTCAAAGCAAATGGGGTTTTGCTTTTTTTTTGGAATAAATGATCCTGCATGGTGCCAGTGAAGAAAAATATTCTAATCTTACATGTGAAAATAATTAATTTATGTAACAGAAAGGGCTCGGTGATCGACAAACTTGACCTCCTGGGATGTGTACTGGCCCTTCGTCCCACATTCGAATACACAAGAAACCTGTTGTCTGTTCATTGCTGGACAGAAACACAATCTCAAACAGGTCAACATTTTTTATTTACAAATGCACAACAAATTCAATTAAGAAAATCCAAATGGAAATGAAAAGAAACCGCAATCGAATTGGCGTTTTATTTTAGAATTTAGACCAGCAGTTCAAGTCATAATGCCAAAAGTGGGTTGCTTTTGCCAAAAATACTCGGGTAGACTCGATAGCGTGTCCTGCGAGTCAGTCTAATTCAGACTGAATTTTGAATGGGAGTAGAGATTTTGTCAATCTGGCACGTAGAGAGTAGAGCTGTTGTAGCACTGGCCCCGTTCTGTCCCTTATCTGCTGCTGAAGAGCTAGTTCAAGTTTGATATATTAAAATAAAATAATTTTCTTTAAAAAGTAAAGAAGAAAAAACAAAATTTTCAGTTTTCAAGACATAAAATAGATGAAATAAAATATAAAACATATTAAATCGTCACATTAACTGTCAATTTAAATATAACATATTCGTGTGAGAAATCACAGGAGCATCCATTACATTAAATTGTGATTTGGGGAAAATACAAATACATTATTAGGTATGACATTTCAGTGGTGAAAATAAATAATTTTTAGAGATGGAAGTGAAAATAAAAGATTTTTTCTGGGCAAAACTGCACATACCCCTCCTCCAAAAATCGTCTTTATGGATCAACCTTTCTCACAACAGTCTTAAGTTGGCCCCTTTGAAAAATGTGTCCTGCAAGTCCGCATCAGAGGGCATCCAGAAATTTTCTCCTCTTAAACCACTTGGTCAAATAAAATAAGTCATCCCCTGTGTGTAGCTTGTCAAAATTTTGTTTTTAGTGCATCGGCCAAATAACATTCCTGCCATTACTAAAAATAAAAGCCGGGATAAATTTCAGTTTTTTGGCAAATTACTCAAAAATATCGTTGCAGATATAAAAACAAATATGACGGGCACAATATGAACAACTAGATAAGATCTAATCACCCTGCAATTTGGGAGAAAATCTAATGGTCCATTTTAGAGTTATAGCCCTTCTTCCATCAAATTTAAAAAAAAACTATAACAGATAGAGTTTAAGTTTAAATTGCAAAAATGTTCAGCATATCAAGATCTACCCACCTGGAAATTTTGTAGAAAATTTAAATTGTTGCCATTTATTGTTCAAATATTTGTGATTTTATGCATTTTGTCGTATATTTCAATTGGAGATTGATTGAGGTTAACTTTCATTGCAAAAATGTTCAGCATGTCAAGGACTGTATTTTTTAACATCTTCAAGTTGTCCGACCTCATCCAGGATGGCCACCAGCGAAGAACATAGTTTTTTTTTTACATTAGACCTCATCGGAAAACACATTAAAAAATCTTCTCTTAAACTACTAGGCCAGTTGGCGCCAAACTTGTTTATAAAAGTCCTTAGTTGGTCCCCTTAAAAAAGTGACCAGTAAGTCGTCAACATATTCAAAGTGGTTTGCATGAGGAAATATAGTTCAACTTTGAAGCAAATACATCAAGGTCTATAACCATACTTGAAAATGAGGCTCTTTTTATAAATGTGATTTTTACTCTTGATGCAAGTCATGGCCCAGAAGAGCGATATAGGCTCTTGAGAGCCTCTTGTTTTTTTTTTCAATTGCCCTCAGATCAGTGTCAAGGTCAAGGTCAAAATATCAACAAATATGGAACTTCCATGAACCTCTGATAATATTCAAGCCAGATAGCAGATATGAACATCCAAGAAGCAAGAGTAAAGTTTAAAAAAATATGCCTGAAGCCGGAAGGGGGAGGTAAAGATTTACGGATTTTTGTTGCAAAATTTTCGGTATAAAAGCAATAACCTTTCAGAATTTTGATTAAAGTATTTTGATAAATTTCTTAAATTCTTACTTTTAATATTTTAGATTATATTTGGCAAGTGTTGGGGGGGGGGGTGAGGGCCAAAATTCGGAATAATTAGAGTTCTGAAATGTGATTCCAAGTTTTGTAAATATCCTGAAAGTCTCACAGACCACTTACTTTTAAGAATTCTACCTAGCAACAAGGCTTTATAAAACTATTTCGATTAGGACCAACATTTTCACAACGTGATTTTATTTGATACATTTTTGGTAAATTTTCCGAAAGTCTCATAGACCACTTATTTATTAGAATCCTACCTAGCAATAGTACTTTTAAAATAATTCTCTTTCTCTAAGAACACACATTTTAACTAATTTGATTAAAATTTTGGTCGATTTCCTAAAACTCTTAAAGATAGGGCATTTTATAAATACTACCCAGAAAATATACTTTTTAAATATATTTTATCAAAATAAGTCATTTTCAATAATTCGATTGCAAAAATGTTTGATTCCTTTTATGTTAAATTTCCTGAAACGCTCAACCAGGTTTTTTAGGAATGCTACCATAAAACATAATTTTTCACTAGAAATGAATAAATGGAAAATACACCAAAAAGAATGAAAAAAGGTATATAGATAATAGTGTTGCACGCAGCTCTATATAATTTGAATGATAATGTGTTGGCGGGTGTGTTGGTAAGATGAGCTGCAAAGGAAGAATATATGTTTCCGAATGCCAACAGTGATGAAAATCATCTTTTGAAACATGTTAACACCGGAAAATGCAGCAATGTCTACGGCTGGATTTGAACCCCTGCTTTGTTGTCATCTATGGCAACACCGCCTGCACTATGTTCAGTGCCCTATACTACTAGGCCACCTAGGCTATATAGAAAAATAGGTCATTTCTCTTCGTAGGAAATCTAGAGTTTTAGCTCAGTACACGATGAACATTTGGTGGGTAGGAAATAGAAGAAGGATAAGGTACACAAGGTATATAGATATTAGTGTTGCACGCAGCTCTATATAATATGAATGATAATTCCTTATTCCTTATTCTTCTTCTATCTATTTCCTACCCACCAAATGTTCATGTTGGGCGTTCTTGTTTTTCTTTTCAACATTTTAGTTGTTTTTAGCTCACCTGGCATATTCCGGAGTGAGCTTTTGCAATCACTTTGTGTCCGTCGTCCGTTCATCCTTCGTCCGCACGTCGTCCATCCGGGATAAACTTAATTTTAATTTAAAGATCTTGTCATCTTAAACCACTGGACCAATTGGAACTAAATTTGACCACAATAGTCCTTTGGTAGTCCAATGTAAAAGGTTGTTTTTCAGGTTCTCGCTTTATCTAACACGGCCACCAGCGGGGAACATAGTTTTAACATTGAACCCTATGGGAAAACACATTCAAAGATCCTCTTTTCTGAAACTACAGAACCAATTGGAACCAAACTTTTCCACACTAGTCCTTGGGTGGTCCCCTTCAAAAAGATGTTTTTAAATTTCGGTATGTATCCATCATGGTCGTTAACGGGGAACATAGTTTTCACAATGGATCTTATGGGAAAACACATTAAGAGATCTTCTCCTCTGAAACTTATGGGCCAATTGGAACGAAACTTGGCCAGAATAGTCCTTGAGTGGTCACATGCAAAAAAGGTGTTTTTCAGGTCTTTGCTATGTCCAAGATGCCACCAGCATGGAACATAGTTATAACGTTTTTTCCCTTTGGGAAAACACGTCAAAGAACTTCTATGAAACTACTGAGCCAATTAGAACCAAACTTGGCCTAAATAGTCCTTGGGTGTTCCACTGCAAATAAGGTGCTTTTCAAGTTCACTATACATTCAAAATGGCAGCCAGAGGGGAACATAGTTTTAACATTGAACCGTATTGGAAAACACATTCAAAGATCGTCTGAAACTGCTAGAGCAATGGAACCAAACTCGGTCACAATAGTCTATATGTTCTCCTCTCCCTCTTAATCCAATATGGCTGCCAGTAGGGAACATTGTTTAAGGAAAACTTTACAGAGGTCTTATCCCATTAAGTTACTCGAAACTATAGTTTATCTGTAGGGCTCTTCAACATTAAATGTATATGTTAATCAAGGACCAGGTGAGTAGTACAGGCATTTGAGAGCCTCTTGTTTAATTCGCACATTTGGTGTATTTTTACTTTTTTAATTGTGGCTTACCATACCATTTTTATTTGATTCATTAATGTTAATTTGTGGCCATTGGACAATATAGTTCATTGAAATCGGTAATTTTCAATAAAATGATTGCAAAATTTGATTCCAATTTAGGTAAATTTTATGAAACTCTCAATGACATGGTATTTTGGGAATTCTACGTAGACCCCATACGCTTTTAATAAATTTTATTAAAATTAGTAATTTTCAATCATTGGATTGTAACAAAAATTATTCAAATTTGGTAAATTTCCTGAACTCTCAAAGACAAGTTTCTGGAATTCTATATCTAGCAACCACACAATTTGAATTTATTTGAGTGAAATAATTGGTTTCTAATAATTTGATTGCAAAAACCATGCACTTGGAATTTAAGCTTTAAACTGAGATAGCTGTCGTTTCTGACAGCCCAATCCAGTTTTTGTCTCGCCCGCGACGAAAGGCGCGGAAAGCGAGACATATGCGTACAAAGTATGGCGGCGGCGCCGGCGTAAACTTTCATGTTAAGTTTTTGTGATTAGGTCATCTTCTCAGTAACTATAAATGGTAGGTCAATGATATTTGGTATAAAGGTTGGTCTTGGGAAGTACATGACAGTCTGCTATATGGCTTTTGTCTGTGACCTCAATTTCACGGTCCAATGAACATGTTAAGTTTTTGTATAGATTAGTTTCTCAGTAACTATAAGTGGTAGGTCAATGCTATTTTGTATGTTGGTTGGTCTTAGGTAGTATATGACCGTCTGTTATATGGCTTTTGTCCCTGACCTCAATTTCACGGTCTAGTGAGCATGTTAAGTTTTTGTGATTAGGTCATTTTCTCAGTAACTGTAAGTGGTAGGTCAATATATTTGGTATATAGGTTGGTCTTGAGGAGTACATGACAGTCTGCTATATGGTTTTTGTCTGTGACCTTAATTTCACGGTCCCAGGCCTCGATAATTCAATTTGTCCGATTGCCCGGGACAAGTGGATACGTCTGTCGGACAAGTGAAATTCAGAAGTCACCTGTCCGTCGGGACAAGTTAAAATTTTTGTCAAAATAGGATTTCAAATCCGCCAACACGATGCGTAATGAGAAAATTCATTTAGATTCCGCTAAAAACATTTTTTATGATGAACTATTAAACGAAGAACGAAAATATTAACCGATTTCAACGTAAACATTTACGTTTTCACTCATTTCCGCCATTTTGATAATACCTATGATCGTTAGACGAAACGAAATAAAAATACGGATCCTTAAGCGAAACGAAATTTGAATAAAGAAACTTACTCATACGAGTAAATATTATTGACATTGATGGAGCAATTCGATATTACTTGAAACGATCATGCACATTTACAAGATTTTTTTTCAATCTATTTAAGAAATTCAATGCAAGAGAAAATAGTATAAGTTAATAATCATGAAAATAACATGTTCTGCAAAGTTCATATCATGATCTTGTGAATAAAATCTGTGTAATAGGAAGACTAAATGAAGAAACATCTATCGACAAGTCCCCATTAAACATGTTTAAATCCCCATTTTAGCATTTTTTGTTACTTTTGTACATTTCAAAGAATATTTTTTAACCCAATCAAGTCTGACAAGTCTTTTCATAAACCAACCTTTTCAGTAATTTCTAGTGTCTATTAATGTGAAATACCAGATTTTCAAAAAAAAAAAAAAATGTACATACTTGCATACTGATCTACTTCAGAATACCCAAGTACAACTAGAAAACTTTCTACTAGTTTTGTTTTCAGTTTAATGTACTCTTTTTTAAACTACATAAGCCTTTGTCAGTATGATTCATTTCTATTTGATAACCAATACACTTTTATTTCTTTGATTTTTTTTTCTGATACTCTTTTTGGATATTCAGTCAAATATTTCGGACAAGTGATAATTTCATTCGGACAAGTAAATCTTCAGAGGTACTTGTCCGAAGGGACAAGTTTGAAAAAAAAGTTATTGTAGAGGCCTGCGGTCCAATGAACTTGTGAAGTTTTTGTGCTTAGTTTAGTTTCTCAGTAACTATAAGTGGTAGGTTAATGATATTTGGTATGTAGGTCGGTCTAAGATAGTACATGACAGTCTGTCATATGGCTTTAGTCCCTGACCTCAATTTCATGGTCTAGTGAGCATGTTAATTTTTTGGTGATTAGGTCATTTTCTCAGTAACTACAATGTATAAGTGGTAGGTCAATGATATTTGGTATATAGGTTGGTCTTGGGTAGTACATGACAGTCTGCTATATGGTTTTTGTCTATGACCTAAATTTCACGGTCCATCGAACATGTAAAGTTTGTGTGCTTAGATTAGTTTCTCAGTAACTGTAAGTGGTAGGTCAATGATATATGGTATATATGTTGGTCTTGAGTAGTACATGACAGTCTGCTGTATGGTTTTTGTCTGTGACCCTCAATTTCACAGTCCAATGAACATGTTAAGTTTTTGTGCTTAGTTTAGTTTCTCAGTAACTACAAGTGGTAGGTCAATGGTATTTAGTATGTAGGTTGGTCTTAGATTGTACATGACAGTCTGTCATATGGCTTTTGTCCTTGGCCTCAATTTAACGATTCAGTGATCGTGTTACGTTTCCCAGTATCTTTTAATGTTGGGTCAATAATATTTGGTATTTGGGTGTGTCTTGAATGGAACATGAAAGCCTGCTGTTTGGCTCTAGCCCTTGACCTCATTTTCATGGTCTAATGAACATGTTTGGTTTTTCAGTATCTATCAGTGGTCACTGATATTTTCGTTTTTGTTGATTCATGACAGTCTGCTCTATTGCTTTTGTCACTTGTTTAGTTTTCTGATTTAGTCAGTTATAGAATTCACATCAATTTGTGACCATGAAGGGACGGGCGAGACATCAATTTGGGTCCACACTTGTTTAATTTTTTTCTACCTCCATGTTTGAAATCATGCCGTTTTTTATTTCTTATCTGGGTTTATGATATGTTTTATAAGATCCGTGAAACGAGTTCCGGATTTGATCTTATAAAGAAGTTCGCATCAAAAAGTTACTACCAAATATAAAGAAATTACTGCCTGATATAAAGAAAGTTCAACCAAATATAAATATTTCATTTTACCACCAAATATAACAATAAAACCACCGAATATAATGAAAACTCTACCGCATATAAAGACAAAACCACCATATACAAAGACAAAAAAACCGCATATAAAGACAAAAACACCATATCCAAAGACAAAACCACCACATATAAAGACAAAACTACCCAGTGTTTAAAGGTGGTTAAAACAACCACCTTTATTTTCAAAATTTCAACCTTTCAATTGAGGTAGGTGGTTGTTTTTACATTAGATTTTAGATAATTTCAACTTCTATAAATGCCTAAGCCTTTAAATTCCGGAAAACAACCAATTTTTTGACGTTGAAAATGGAAAACACTGCTACCGCATATAAAACCAACGCATATAATGACAAAACCACCTAATATAATGAAAAATACACCGCATATAAAGACAAAACCACCACATATAAAGACAAAAAACCACCACATATAAAGACAAAACCACCGCATTTAAAAACAAAACCACAGCATATAATGACAAAATCACCGCATATAAAGTCAAAACCACCGCATATAATGACAAAACCACCACATATAAAGACAAAACCACAGCATATAAAGACAAAACCACCACATATAAAGACAAAACCAGAGCATATAAAGACAAAACCACAGCATATAAAGACAAAACCACCACACATAAAGACAAAACCACAGCATATAATGACAAAACCACCGCATATAAAGACAAAACCACAGCATATTAAAACAAAACCACCGCATATAATGACAAAACCACCGCATATAAAGACAAAACCACCGCATATTAAAACAAAACCACCACATATAAAGACAAAACCACCACATATAAAGACAAAACCACCACATATAATGACGAAACCACCGCATATAAAGACAAAACCACAGCATATAAAGACAAAAACACCGCATATAAAGACAAAACCACAGCATATAATGAAAATGCGAAAATAATGACATGTCGACCAAATATAATAAAAGAACACCATATAAGACAGTTTTGGCGTTCCATAATTTAGCCTTTCAGCCAATCACCTACTGACCACTCAAAAAGAGCTTGCTACAAGAGTTCTTTAACGCGCACGAAGCGTGGCATTTCTTCCAACACGTGGACCTGAGTTTACATCTCATCAGAAAGATGGGTTGTGTATTTATTCATCCCGCACAACAACAGACACTCGGTTTTGGAGGGGATGTACCCCGCAGCCTGGAATATTGGGTCTTATTTCTCTATCCCGGGGTTCCCTCGGGGTCAGCCCCGTTTAGAAAGGGTCATACTGTGATTCACTTGGAAATAATCTCAAATTACAATGTGAATGTAGTGATCGTATTGCTCACCGGTGGACTGTTCTCATCTATTTATTTTTTGCGTTTTCAACATTCTCAAATTTCATATATTCAGCCTCTTTTTTTCACTCAAAATTGCAAATTCCAACAACAAGGAATACTAAACATATATATCATGATAAGAAGGGGTATTTGCCAAAAAAAAAAAAAAAAAAAAAAAAACAAGTCGCGGGGCGGATAAAATTCCCGAGCCTGAAAGGCGAGGGATATTTAGGCCAAGACTTGTATTTTTGGCAAGTACCCCGACGTTCATGATATGTCTGTTTAATTACACCGAATGTATCTATCATAAAAACGCACAGCTGATTCCGGGACAAATATCATGACAAGGCTATTAACCAATCAGCATTCAGCTTACTTAACGTGTAATTACATTTAAACTAGAAAACACGAGGGGACTTTAAAAACATAAGTGGATGATATAAATCGGATAATGATGATAAAGAAAGGACATGGGGTAAATGTCAAGGAGACAACATCCCATATCCAGATTAAAACGACCCAAAGCAAAGCATCTAGGAGTCACCGTGCGGTCTTCAACACAATGAGGAACCTCACACCATATAGCAAGCCCTAAATGGCCCCAAAAATGGTTTTTATGAAATAAAAACGATACGCTAGGCTATGGAATAGCCTTGAATAGAAAATTGCCTGTTTGATTGACAAGGGTGTGGTGGTTTATGATGTATTAGAATACTCAATTCAACACTTGAAGTAAGCCTTTCTCAGTACTTCTTTGTAATTTCTTCTATTGGTCTGCACATGTGATAAAACAGTCACTGATTTGATCAAACCTCTCATTTTTGCCAACAGCAACTCAAAGTGGTTTCGTGCTTTTGTTTTTGTTTTTGTTTTTTTGTTTTTGCATTCTCCTAGGGTGTTGCTTTTTTTTATCTTTTATCCCTCAACAGAGACAAACTTTATTAACTAAAATGTATACATGTATTGAAGCAGTGCATTTGTGTAAATGCTTTCTAGCAATTCTGAGCATTTAATACTTCAACTATGGCTTCAGGTTTCACAGACAATCCTTGCAACCAATGTAACTGAGGGGTTTTTCTAGCGCAGCATTCTGTGACCACAACATGTTGACAACAAATAAATATGCACCTAGTTAGTACTTGCTTAATTAAATGTGACTGATTTTACAGCAAGCAAAAATAAACACCGGTAGCTGTTTATTCTTCCGCAAAAAACGCAATTCGATCTCTTTCCACCTTTCGTTCTCCATTGCCTAAGTATCTCAACAAACTACAATCAGGCTTTGTTTAACACAATTGAAAAGTCTTTCATAGTATTTATAACTAAAAAGTCGCATTTTAAAACGTATGTGAACATCGACAACATTCTTAAATGGTCAAAAATCCTTTTTACTGATATTTTATATTTGCATTCGGAAATAAGATTTTTGATATTTCCATAAACTTGACAAAAAAGGTTGAGAAAATATATTCACAATCATAGGCAAAATTTTTAATTAACTTTTAAAAATGCTTCTTTCATTAAATCTCTGATATCTGATCAAACGCTTTGATATTTGTAGGTGGCAGTAAAAGGATGTCATTTTTGAAATATTCATGCTTATTTTCAGGCTTTTTTCATTTTCCTTTGCATGGAATAATATCATACACTCTAAGGGGTATTCATTTTCACAGAATGCAATTAGTAATTTCGGTGTTTACGGATCAGTTTAACAACAACTTTCCAGTCATGAAACTGTCCACCATATTTGTTATGCTGACTGTTCTTTTTTGACTTTATTGACCAGGGTCACACAGGACGTTCCATGTTCTAGACAGACGAAAAATTACACCCATTGTTGCCTTCACCTTGGCGTTGTAAATTAGCGCACCGACCGATTAGTAAAACAGAAAAGGTTGCAATCACCTGGGAACTTTAGATTTTAAGGTATGTCAGTTATATAAACTGGTTTTTTGTTCCCTCCGAGTTTTCCGGCTTTCTCCGCCACTCAAACTGACCGCCGCAGCTGAAAAAAAAAAAACTTCTAAAATTGGCATTATCTCATTATAACAAACATCATTGCTAATTGCAGTCTAAAGACATGCACGTATTCATTTCAGGTTACCATTGGATTCGTGAAATCATCTGCATGTTAATCAACGGTACTTCAGAATATAACTCCAAACCAGTGTCACTTAAATTTAATCTAGATTTCCAAACACGTTACGAGTGCTTAGAAACAGAAACTAATCCAAGAATACTCCATTCCAATCTACCGTTTAGTATGTTACCTTCAGCTCACAAAGAACAAAAAGGAAAGATTGTATTTGTCAGCCGAAATCCCAAGGACAGACACGTATCGCACTATAACTTCAACAGGGAGAAGCGAGGTGTGTCTTCTGAACATACATGGGAGAAATATTTTGAGGATGTTGTCTTGACCGGTAATATAAATTATATTTTCTTCAATGTTATTGAACATTTATATATAGTTTTTAGCTCACCTGGCTATACCAGGGTTAGTATTTGCCATCACTTGGCGTCCGGCGTCCGTCCGTCGTAAACTTTTCTTTAAAAATCTTCTCCTCTGAAACCACTGGGCCAATTTAATCCAAACTTGGCCTAAGTAATCACAAGAGTATGTAGTTTAAAAATATGTCCGGTTAGTCCGAGGACCAAACAACATGGCGGCTGTTACTAAAAATAGAACATAGGGGTAAATTGCTGTGTTTGGCAAATAACTCCGAAACCGTTGCAGATATAAAAAAACCTGACAGGTGTAAAATTGTTCAGAGTGACAAGATCTATCTGCTCTGCAATTTTGAAGAAAATCAGAAAACCCGTCTGAGAGTTATATAGCCCTTTTTCCGTAAATTTTTCAAAATGTGTGCACTTTTTATTTTTTATTTCAAAAACTGTAACAGATAGAGGTGAAGTGTATATTGGAAAAATGTTCAGAATATCAAGATCTACAGACTCTGAAATTTTGAAGAAAATCCAAAGGCCTGTGTATGATTTATTGACCGTTTTTCATCATTTTTTCCAATGATATATGGTTTACTGGTTATTTCTCTTTAAATTCTGTGTTCAAATCCTCTTTGGTTAACTTTTCTCTTTTAAGCTTTTAGAGAAATTCCCTGTCATCACTTTATAAGAAAAAAATATTTCTTTCATACTTAAGAGCAAAAACAGTGTTTTTGTGCAAATTTCTACATTTGTTTTGCAAAAATACTTTCTTAATCTTTGCCTTTTTTCCTGTCATAATGATTTTTCTATATAAATGTGTTGTGTCTTATAGGAATGTTAAGGTTTAATCACTCGAAGCTTTGCTGTTATAAATGTTGAAGCAGTTGCTCAGCTTCATAGTCTGCATAATGGTTTTTGAACAGAACTTTGCATGAATAGTGCTGATGAAGTGCTGACTAAGTATTGTGACTTTGGTGCCTATATGTCATCCAACATGGCCATCTTCGGGGAACTTACTTATTCCTCGACTGTATGGAAAGAGCGTAGGAAGATTTTTTTTATCTGAAACATCTTGGCTAGTTAGAAGAAAACTTAATCACAATGTATCTTGGATAGTCCCCTTCAAAACAGATGTCCTTCAAGTCTGCACCTTATGCAGATTGGCTACCAATGGGAAACATGGTTTGATATAGGAGTACATTCAAAGATCTTCTTCTTTAAAACCATTTGGCCAGTTGGAAATAAACTTTGGCACAACACTTAATTTTCTTTAAAATTGTGTCCTGCAGATCCATCCCTTATCCAAGATGGCAAGCAATAGGGAAAATATTAAATTAAAGATGGATCATATAACATAAATGTTTAGTTACATAGTTTGAAAATGAGACCCTTTAACATACAAGTTTATTTGAAGTTATGTATTGGCTATGGTCCAGGTGAGCGAAACAGACTCTTGAGAGCCTCTTGTTTGAGGTTCATACCCGTACAAATGCACATTTTTTCTTCATTTTCAGGATGCAAATGTATTTTGATACATTTCCTTTTGTTGTTTCAGCTGGTAAATCTAGGTATACAGTTTGAAACTGCAAAATTGCGATCATTTGAGTTGTTCATGACTATTTCAACAGTTCACGCGTCACAAACCTCATTCTTAAGCTATTTTACTACCTGAAAATAATGTAAACAACATTAATTGTTATTTTTTTTTATTAGATTCCCGTTTTCAAATAAAATTATGTCTATTTTCACTTTGGCATCCTATATTTGAAAAAACGATGTCAAGTTAATATTGTTAATCTAACTCAAATCGAAATAGAATAGTACAATCGAATTTCGACGGGTCGAACATCCAAGCGACTGACAAGGGACTGGCGAAAACAGTTCGAATTAAAGGGGTGTTCGAGATATCTATGTCGAACTGTGTTTGATTTGAACAAATGAACGACAAAAGAGTTCGAGACATCCATGTTGTTCGAGTTCTTGAAGTTCGAGCAATCGAATTTCAACTGTATATGCAATTAAAAAAAATCAGTTATAACGAAATTTAATAGTTTAGGTCCAAAACTGTTCCAATTATCTTAAACTGTACTAAGTTCTCAATGTAAGTAACAACTCGTTAGGAATTTCTTCTCGTATTTTTGTGGTTGAAATACATGTTATATTCAGAATGTGGTTTGTTTCCGGGCCATTTAGGGCTTGCTATATGGTGCGAGGTTCCTCATTGTGTTGAAGACCGTACGGTGACCCCTACATGTAGCTGCTTTGTTTTGGGTCGTTTTTACCTGGAGATGGGATGTTGTCTCCTTTACATTTACCCCATTTCCTTTCTTTTTCATATTTTCAATTCCAAAATAGAACAAATTTATATAAACTCTAAACGCAATTGTATGACACTAAAACTAAAAAACTGTGCTTTTATTGTCATGCTATTTTTTTTAGATAATTTGTTCACTGGATGGTTCAACTACACACGTGAAATGGTAGCTGCACTTCAAGACAAGTCCAATAATATTCATCTAATTTTATATGAAGACTTGAAATTAGTAGGTTAAATATTGATTGTTTTTTAAGGAAAGGAATATGTATGCTTAAAACCAATTGTCCACTATTTATCATTCAGTCTTAAAAAAATAACAGACCTTGGTCGTTGTCTCTTTGACACATTCCCCGTTTCCCCTCTTTTTCCTATTATCTACCCTATAGAGACTTTGATATCTGAAATGGTCATATGAAGCATTTTAAGGTCACAGTAAGGTGAAAAAGACTGTATTTTTAGCTAAAATATTGACCAGTTATTGCAAATAAGAAATTAAACATATAGAAATTGCATGATGAACTTACCTTGGACCTATAACTAAGTCGGAAACAAAGTTTACTGTAAGTTAACACTGAGGTATTTTTGGATACTTCAAAATTGTTGGAAACTCTACAATTCAATGAAATATTGCTCACTGACATATAATGTTCCCTTAAAGCCTTTTATTGCAAAAAAGAGATAGTTATAACACTTGAGACACTCGAATAAGTTGTACAGACACTTGAGACACTCGAATAAGTTGTACAAATTTGCAATACCTGAATACACGGAAAATTTCACAAAATTCTGTAAAGGCCTTTTTACACGGCGATACCTGTTGCATGCGTCTTGAAGCATGATATAAATTATACCGTGTAACCTATTCATTTTTGTGTAGCATGCGACTTTTTGAAGTTGCATGATACACAATTTAGGATAGGACATGCTCTATTTCGTGATACAAGTTGCTTGCGTCTTTTTTATTTTAACCAATGAAACCTTATAAGAAAAGTCGGATTTTTTTATATAGTCGCATGCGACTTTTACACACCGTGTACACGTAAATGTATCATGATACAAAAGTTTCATGCTTCAAGACGCATGCGACTTGTATCGCCATGTAAGTGGGCCTTAATAGGAAAATAAAAATAAAATGTAGTATTGATCAAAATATAAAATAAAATTTGGGGTCACCGTTCAATTAAGCGCAAAAATGAAATTGAAAAATTCAGGATTTTACATAGAAATGATAGGGAATGACTATATGAGGGGATAGCTTTAAAAATCTATTGCAGATTTTGTTCATACTTTGCATGTGTATTGAAATCATTATATTGTTTACATATAATTAATAAAAACACTAGGGATCACTGTTATGAGAGAGATAAATTGCGAAATATTAATTTCTCAAGAAATATCTTTGTTAAATTCTTAAGTCAAAATATCTCCCTTCCATAATTTCTGTGTTATGTAAATCCAGCAACAGATTAAAAGGCTGTTTGGTGTAGTTCACTTTTCAGCTCACCTGGCTATGCCAGGGTGAGCTTTTGTCATCAATTGGCGTCCGTCATCCGTCCGTCTGTCATTAGCTCACTTTAAAAAATCTTCTCCTCTGAAACCACTGGGCCAAATGAAACCAAACTTCAACTGAATCTTCACCAGGGTATCTAGTTATGAATTTGATATGTTCCATGTTCTAGGTCAAACAACATCGCTGCCGTTACAAAAAAATAGAACATAGGGGTAAATTCAAGTTTTGGTAAATAGCTCGAAAACCGTTACTGTAACAGATATCAAAAATCTGACATTGGAGCAAAAACGATCAGCATGACAATATCTATCCACCCTGAAATTTTGAACCCATCTTAGAGTTATTTCCAATTTTCCATAAAATTTCAAAAAATGTAAGCTTGTTAAGATCTACCTTATTGGAAATTTTGAAGAAAATCCAAGTACCAATATACGAGTTGTGACTCTTCATTGGTCAAATTTTTGTGATTTTTTACTTCTTGTCCTATACTTCAAAAAACGCTTTGAGATGGAGTCAAGTTTAAATTGCAAAAATGTTCAGCATGTCAAGGACTACAATTCATTGAACTTGGACAATTCTCTGACCTCTTCCAAGATGGCCGCCAGCGGAGAATATAATTTAACATTTGACGATATGGGATAACATTTTCTAAGATCGCATTCTGAAAAACCATTAGGTCGATTAGAAGCAACATTGGTCACAATAGTCTTTAGTTGGCCCCTTTGAAAAATGTTTCTGTCAAGTCCGCATCACGCCCAAGATGGCCGTCAGCGGAGAACATAGTTCAACATTGGACCCTATGGAAAAGCATTAAAAAATCTTCTCTGAAACAACAATGCCAATTTTATCCAAACTTGGTGAGTCTTTTGTTGGCCCCCTCAAAAAATATGTCTCGCAAGTATACACATCATCCAAGATGGCAGCCAGCAGGGAACTTAGTTTAACATTGCACCCTATAGGAAATCACATTCAAAGATTTTTTCGTCTGAAACTACATGGCTAATTTGAACAAAACTTGAACACAATAATCCTTAGTTGACCCTCTTTGAAAAATGTGTCTGGCAAGTCTGTATCCAATCCAAGATGACCCCAAGCGGAAACAGAGTTTAACATTGGCCCCTATAGGAAAGTATTCAACGATTTTCTCCTCTGAAGCAATATAGCTAATTGGTTCCAAACTTGGTCACAATATTTCTAGGGTGATCCCCTTTAGAAAAATTGTCCACCAAGTCTTCACCTTATTCTAGATGGAAACTTTGACCTTATTGGAAAACACATGCAAAGATATTCTTCTCTGAAACTATTAGGCCAACTGAAACCAAAGTGAGCCGTAATTGTCCTTGGATGATGCCCTTGAAAGTTTTTGAATTTTATGTTCGTTCCTCAGTTGGCCTACCTCAAAAATGGTAACGATATCCTTAATGATTGCCATCATGAATATAGTTCAACATTGAAGCAAATACCATCAAGGTCTATAAACATGCTTGAAAATGATATCCTTTATTGTTCAGGTTAATTGATCTGTCTATGTCGGTCAAGCCACAGGTGAGCGATACAGGCTCTTGAGAGCCTCTTGATTGTACTCAAAATGATGTAAAAGTGACCAGAAAAAATCAGGTTAAATACTTTGGAACTTCCTTAACATTATAAATAATTATTTTGTTAATTTTTTGAATGAAAGAAACCCACATGGAACAAGTATTGCGCAAAAATGGCGGAATATTAACAATGAGACACATTAACGAGAGGGTGTCTTATAAGAAACAGGAGATGCTTACTCTATCGATGTGTCTGATCCCGCCTAAGGTTTTTAATTTGGTTCATCTATAAGTGCGCCCTCATTCTTTTTTATGTTGTTTTTTGTTCGATGTTTACAATGTCCTTTAACTGTTAATCGGGTTGATACTCAAAGTTTTAAAGATATAAATGCTTTGTGCATGATATTACACATTTTTGCACTCAAAAACGTAAACTTTATTATGAAATTATAGCATGCCTTTAAAGTGAATGCAACGATTTATTCACTGACTAGAGTATATTGACCGAAAAATATACGGTTTTCTCACCCTTCATTGAAGATCTTATAGTGGCTTTGAGTTGTTATTACTCCCCTTTGGGTCGTTGTCTCGTTGACACATTCCTTGTTTCCCTTCTTTTTTCTATATCCAGAACTTTAAATCAAGATATTGGAAACCCAACTTTCAATGCTATATTTATTCTTGTTTGAATGGGACGAAAAGTTTTGTGTATAAAAGCATGGTGTTTCAAAATAAACAATGTCATGTATTATTTATGTAAATACTAAGTTACACTATATTTATCAATCGTAATTTTAAATGAAATGCACCGATTCCCTCGCACATCGTAATTTTAAATGAAATGCACCGATTCCCTTGCACATATAATATCCTAAATTAATACAATAATTTTTAAATATTTGTCAATGGACAGTGTATTGAAACCTTTTGTTTGGCAATTAAACACTTGAAATTGCATGACTAAGACAACGTAATAAGAGTGCCCTACCGATGAGTTTCAGTTCTAAGCGTTCATTAGTTCCAAATTTGCCAATAAGTATAAGATGCACGTATTTTTGTTTTTTATTCTTTTTAGAGACCTTGTACTGAAATTAGACGTCTTGCGTCTTTCTTGGACATAAACCCAAGCGATGCTTCTGTTAATGCTATCGCCGAGAAAACTATGTTTAACTCCCTCAAAGACAACCTCATAGATGACACTGTTGCATTCAATCCAAACTACAAATCGTCTTTATTTCGAAAAGGTAAGTTTATAGGGTCTGTAAGTCTCGTCATGTGACTCATGAGAATCCACGATAAACAGGCAATTCGAAAACGTTTCCCGCGAAAACATGACGTAAGAGGATTGTGACGTTCAAACCGGAAATTCCAAAATTGTACGAGACTTACAGGCCCTATTCACTGATGAGAAAGTTTAAATATTAGTGTTTATACTGTTCATACTTAGTTAATTTTCAGCTCATAAATGAGTTGGAGTATCTCCCTCATGCAAAGCTCTGTCCTTAGCTAATTTTTTGGCTTTACATATTGATCATATTAATTGGTTATTTGTTCTCTATCAGTTTTTAAACAAGTTTGAGTTTATGGTTTTCCAAACGTTTAGATTTTATCTGCTCTGAAGAGACATAAGTTGTCGACATGCGCACATGCAGAAAATGAATTCACAGTAACTTGGGTATTTTGCTATTTGATATAGGTTTCTAAAATGTTTTGTTTTGATTTTACCGGAAAATGAATG
This sequence comes from Modiolus philippinarum, assembly GCA_002080025.1. Lineage (NCBI taxonomy): Eukaryota > Metazoa > Mollusca > Bivalvia > Mytilida > Modiolidae > Modiolus > Modiolus philippinarum. The sequence continues at coordinate 36,616 of MJUU01007146.1, forward strand.
ATTCGGTAAAATTAAGACGTTTTTTTTTTCATTTTACGATGCATATAATCGATATAAAAAAATTACTATGCAATAGCTCATTTGGTTATTTGTTCTCTATCAGTTTTTACACATCTTTGAGTTTATGGTCTTCCAAACGTTTAGATTTTATCTGCACTGAAGAGACATAAGTTGTCGAAATGCGCATATGCAGAAATAAAATGCACAGTAACTTCGGTATTCAGTTATTCTAAAACTCGACGTTTATGATCAATGTTTTGTTATGTAGTTGTCATTAAAGAAGTCTGACCATATAGCCATTTAGCGGCGAATGTTGCTCCTATGATAGGCCATTTTCAAAATATGCTCATATTGTGGACAATCGTCTTTAGGGGGCTCTGGTACACGCGCCTCCTAGGAATAAAGCCTCCCTTGCACATTAGCGGTCGAATTTGACTGTTCAATACCTCTGTGTCCATTTAAGCATTTTTACAGTGTTTTAGATATTAAGGACTCCGAGAAATAGTACTATTTTTAAGAGAGCATACACATTTGTTCTTTGAAATGGCAATTTGGTTATGTTGGTTTTTGGAGATGCTACACAACGAATGTTAACAAAAACCTACAAAATTGTACAAATCTACAAAATTGACAGTCAGATGGCAAGTTTAGTGGCTGAATCTCTTTTCTAATAGTATGAACATGCATTTGATATGATTTTGTTTAGTGTATTAAGCAGATGGATATCAGTGGCGGATCCAGACTTTCTGCTAAGTGGGAAGGATCCAATTTTTAGAACCCCTGGGTGTTTGAAATATTTTCCAACCTAAGGGGGCATCCCCCCTAAATCCGCCACTGGACATGTTGAATTCTATAGACCATTCGAAAACAAAGGTATTCTGAAAAAAATTGTTCATAGGAATGCGGCCATATTTTTGTAAACAAGTCGAATTTCACTGTTTGTGCTTTAGTTTTTGTGGCGTTTGTATAATGTTCTGTGTGTTTTGTCGTCGTCTTTTACGTTTTCTGTCTATCTGTGACCCTTCAATTGCCATGTATTATGGATTTTTGATTTTCAGTTGCTACTCGTACTTCAGTTTTCATTTGGAAAAAATATACTCTTCATCTGAACAATGCATGTAATACTCATGAATTTATAACATCAGACAAAATGTTTCAGTTTTGAAACTAGTTTTAGTGCTATTGTTGTGACTTCTTATCAATGAACGTTCACTATATTTGTTGTTTAGGATCATGCGCTTGCGAGCATTATCGGGAGCAGGAGGTTTCGACCATAGTTTATCTCGGACTTGGTCTTTTCAGACCTAGAAGTTTCGGCCGTAGTATGTTTATCTTAATAATACATGAACACATGTAACATACTAGTGTCATATTGATGTAATTTTGCAGTTTCCTGTTAATTGGATAATTTAATGTCATTAATTTTAGCAACATTTGCTTTTTAATCCTTAAACGTTTACATGCTACATTTTCTGGGAAAAGTAAAAAAAAATAATAATCATCTTGGATCTGCAATATATGCCATTGCTGAAACAACGGCAGTAGAAAACCGAAGGAACAAAAGGGTGAAATTCACAAAAATCGAAGTCGCTGAGCAATGAAATAAAAGGACCAACAGGAAACACCTACAATGGCTGAAAATTATAATTACATGCCACAATCTGCTAGGGAAATACACAGGAAAAATACAAATTAGACAAAAGATAAACGAAAAAAAAAAACGAGAAGAACACTGGAGAGGCAGACTTTGTACCGGCACTAGCAAAAGCCAGGTTAAACCGGTTATGGGTACCCAAACCTTAATTCAACCCATCAAAATCCAAAAAGGAGTGTACATTGTATTTATTTGATTAAAACATGACAGCCAGAAATCTGAGATTACTATACTTATAATAAATATGCCTCATTTTCATTGTATAAGATTTTTTATTCCAATTAATGGTCCCACAAGGGGCATACAAATTTCATACAATGATTAGCTTTCATTTCAGGTACACATACATACAAAATTGACAAAGAACACGAGAACATATATATGTATAACGATTTAAACAAACTGATAACTATATAATATTTTCAACGATTAGGCCAGAGCCAAGCAGGGATAATACCAGTACAAATATAAATACACACACACACACACACACACACACACACACATATATATATATATATATATATATATATATATACCACCAATTCCATGTTCAAATTTCGGTTAATTAATATACTTAACTCTAATATTACGTGTCAAAATAAATTTGCAGCTCACTCTATTTTACATCCCTTGGGTCTCCCACAGAGATGGCGTGG
>MJUU01007146.1:39035-143857 GCA_002080025.1 Modiolus philippinarum
TATATATCAGTCAACCATGTTGGCGTCTAATCTCAAGACACTCTTGGATATAAGTTCCAAGAAGGTCAAGAACATCAGAAAATCCAAATAAATTGTGAACGATCATTCATTGCACTTAAGTTAACACAGAGTTTCTCTAAACAGGAAAATAAATTTCTTCTTTCGTTAATATATAAATTACATTTTGTTAAAAAGTGTTGATCATCTTCAACTTACGAATGTCTTTGTGCAGTAACCAAACTTTCTCTAGTATAAGCATCTTATTAAAATAAATCAGAGCCTAATTAACATCTATCTTTTATATCCTTTAGAAAGTTTTACGGATTTGTAACATTTTCTAGCACATACTCATCATATGCAGCGCCGAAACGTCGAGGTCCGAAATAACACATGGCCGAAGTTTCATATGGCCGATGTCTTTTAGGACCGAAACGTTTCGAAGTCTGATAATTTGATTTCGGTCCTAAATTATTCGGTCCTGTAATTATTCATCTTTTCACTATTTTACTGGTATTGGTTTGAATGTGATCAAACTATCTGAAAATTAATTTATACTTCAATTTTGTAGTATAATGACACCATCCATCGTTGGTTTACACTATTTGTTTTTGTTAATTACCATTATCCAAGCATAAGACCACATTTACTGCCGTTTATAGTAATGCGTAGGCTCACAAAAAAATGGGGCAACGTTAATGGCATATCAGAAAATGCGCTCCAACAGAAATTAACAGGGGATAAATTGTAATTTTCACATTCAATACCAAAATGATCATGTCAGTTTTAAATCTTTGTGAAATCAAATTTATTAAATCTTCTAAGAATAAGATAACGGTTTAAAGGTAGATAAAGGGTTCAGCTTTAAAATAATATGTAAGTTTAAAAGCATTGAATGCTTATACTTTTTATGAATTCCATAGAGGGGCCTGGATGGTCGAGTGGTTAAGGTAGTTCTAGTACTTATACAACCACTGTTGTCTATCATCACTGCTGTGTGAGTTCGCGCCCCACTTTGTACATTGCTTAAACGGGTGCATTCGACTTACAATCGTAAGTGATAAGGTATGTCAGTTACCTGCCCAAGGTAGATGGTTTTCTCCGGGTACTCCGGCTTCCTCCACCACTAAAACTGACCGTCACGAAATAGCTGAAATACTACTGAAAGGGACGTTAAACCCCATATCAATCAATCAATCAATCAATCAATCAATCAATCAATCAATTCCATTGAAATCCCATACTCTGTTTATCAGGATAATATTTTAACTAGTTCTGGTGAATTGATAGAAAGACTACTCAGATATTAACCCATGTTAATGGTTGATTCATTTGTAGGGCATATTGGCGATTGGAAGAATTGGTATACTGTAGCCCAGAATGAGATATTTGATAAAATGTATGAATCTAAAATGAGAGGTGTTGATATTGAATTTACTTATGACACAGCAAGAAATCAAGAGAACCAGCAACACTTCTAACAATACTCCTATAGCTTGTAGTATATTTATTCAAATAAAAGTAACTTATTAAAGTTTATTTTGGTTAGGTTTTTGTTTATTTCCACCGTATTTTTGTTAGGTTTTAGAAGGGAAGATGAATATTTTTTGGATCTCTTTTGTGTTCCTTTATCAAAATTGAAAAAAAAAAATTATACACCATCGATGTCCAATATCTCCGACAATTACAAGCAGTCACGAGAACAGTCCTGAGTTAACTTTAAGTTAACTTGGAACAATCATAAAGCCCTGACTGCTCTGACCAACTGCTTTAGCCAGTCATAGAGTTCTGATCGCCCTAACCGGTCATAAAGTCCTGACTGCTCTGATCTCTAATACACCCCTGGTTGTTCTGACCAGTCATAAAGCCCGGCTGTAACCTGTTATAGAATCCTGACTGCTCTGTTCGAGAAGACAAAATTAATTGATCAAGTGAATTATTTTAAGTCGGTAAAAGTAAAACAATCCAAGAACTGTGAATACTCTTAATCAAATTACATAAAAGCAGTCAGGATTCTATGATAAGTTAGAGCTGTCACGGCTCTATGACCAGAACAGGTCAGCAGTCAGGACTCTACCACCAGAACAGGTCAGCGCAGTCAGGGCTCTACAACAGTTCTTAAGTAAACCTGGAGTTATTTTTTTTCATGATTGCTCTATGACTAAACAAATTTAACATGAACACCGTTCTAAGTTTACTTGGATGAGCTTTTATGACTTGATGGGAGGTTGGGTCTGCATCCTACAGTGCAAATGTATCGAGATCCCTTCATTAAAAAAACTGTTATATTTTATATCTTAAACTTTTTTTTGCCTTTTTTGTTTTTTTTTTTAATGTTGTTTTGTTTTAGTTTTTTTTCATTTGTTTTTTTGTTTTGTTTTGTTTCGTTTTGTTTTGTTTTTTATTTTTTTTTGTTTTGTTTTGTTTTGTTTTTTTTTTTGTCTTTTGTTTTAATTTTTTGTTGTTGTTTTTTTTTTGGTTTTTTTGTTTTTTTGTTTTTTTGTTTTTGTTTTTGTTTTGCTGCAGAAAATTTGATATAAACAGAAAAAGACAGTTGAAATAGTTAATTCTTGCACTCAAGAGAGTAAAGGTTACAACAGAATTACTGCATATTCCTAATGAGTAATAACAATGGTGAATACTTATTTGAATTTATTCCAGACTTTGTCAATTGTGAATCAATTGTCTATAAGCCTTCATACTGGTCTGAAATTCAAACGTATCTTCGCAAAGGAGGTGTTACTAGTGGTTTTTAATATCCCAAAGAAAAAGTTGCAGAAATGTCGAAAATTTACAATAGCTCACAATCGACAAATTGCCTCTGAAATGCCAAAGTGTCGGCCATAAATTCTTATAGTGAAAAGACCACCACAATTTATTTACCAATGAACCAATAAATACAATACATAAAATATAAATTATAAACAACAATTTCACCTGTAAAGCATGTAAAAGTCCATCTAAAGCATTTTATGTAATGGTGATAAGATTCCATTGCATATTAAATACTTTATAATAATTGGCTTTTAATGAAGTCTACTCATGACTAAACGGTCCTGGTCAAGATTGGATGACTGAGGTCAACGGCCGATTTAAACTAATTCTTGACCAGGTCTGTATAGCCAATAGTAGACCGAAATTTAAAGTCAATAAATGCTTTGATAAATCTCATATTAAGGAATTTTATTCTTTGAGGATTTGTAAGAGGAACATTTAATATTTTTATACTGGTCGTCAGACGGTAAGTTATAAAATATGAAGTTTAACATTAGACCCCACCAGAAAATATATTAAAACGATCTTCGCTGAAACTCCTTTGCCAATTGAAATTAAAGCTGATTAAAATTGTCCAAACTTGAAATCATTTGGAGACAAATGTTCTGAATGTCACATAACATCCAAAATGAATACCAGTGGTTAACAAAGTACCAGTGGACCTTATTGCTATTCATAGATTCCCTCAAAAAAGTCACTTGAATCCAAACTTGGTAGCTTGGTAGCAATAGTCATTTGGCCGTACACAAAAAAAAACAACAAAATTCAAATACAAAAAAAAGAACACAAAAAAAAAACAAACAAAAAATGTGTCCTGCAAGTCTGTATCTCATCTAAGATTACCACTAGCTTTTGAACTGATTATTACTGACCTGTAGGAAAACATTTTCCAATAAGATCTCCTTTAAAACTACTTCCCCAAGTGACAACACATTTGGTTTTACCTTGTTTCTGTAGACACTTTGTCTCATTAACATTTACGTCATATTCTTTCATTTTGGATTGGTCACAGTAGTCCTTAATAGGCCCTTTAAGAATATGCCCAGAAAGCCTGCCTCATATCTAAGATGGTTAACAACTAGGAACATAATTTAAATTGGTACATAAAGGATAGCACTTAAAGCCTATTACATCCAAACTTGGTCACAAAAGTCGTTACATAGTCTTCTTTATAAAATCTGTGTATCAAATTTGCACCCAAATTGATTCCCTTCTTAAATGGCCAATATTAAGGACATTTGTTTAGCATTTGACGTTATTGGAAAACACACTCAAGGATCGTCTCCTCTCAGATTGCTGGTACTCGAGCATTTTGTACTCAATTTTGTCAAAATGGTCTATTTATTAATTTATTTATTTATGGTCCCCTTTGACCGCGACATGGTAACATAGTTTCAAATAGAAACATATGGGAAGGCATTGAAATTTATTTTGAAAAAATAACAATAGTCATTTGATGGTCTCATTCAAATTAAGTCCTGCAAGTGCTCATCTTACCTAAGATGGCCACTAACAGGGAATTTTGTTTGACATTGACCCTACTTGAAATCAAATTCAATTATTCTTCATTAGAGTACCTGCCCACCTGGGACCGAATATTTCTATCTTTGTCATTTATGGCACCGCCGTCAGGCGACGAAGCATTGGGTTTTTCCTTGTCCGTCCATCCGTCTTTCCCCCTAGGTGTGTACGTCCTCTATTTTTGTCGAGGATTTTTCAGCTTGTGTATGCAGTAATGATTTGATATTTGGTCTGAAGATTTGGTATTGTGAGTTGTACCGTGTCTTCCGTTTTCAAATCTGTCAATCAATTCAATAAAATTTCATTAAAAACAAAGAAGTATCACCCTCTCGCATAGCTTTGTCCTTACCTGATTTTGGCATCACAAGTAAATTGTTCTCTATCAGCTTTTACACATATTTCGGTGTACGGAAATGTTTGATTTAATCTGCACTGAAGAGACATAAATTGTCGAAATGCACATACACAGAAACTTAATTAACAGTAATTTGGTATTTTGTTATTTAGCCAATAACTCTTATTTTCCCATTAAATTGATTTTTTCATCAAGGATTTCTTAGTTTAAGTGTGTAGAAATGATGTAATAATGGGTCTGAGGCTTTGTCATAATAGGTTGTATCGTTTCTCCCCGTTTAAAGTATGTCACTCATCTACCTCCTGTTTACCGATAATTATCCCCGCACGTTCGAAGCAAGTTCGGAAATATTGTTATATCAACCGTCTGTCTGTCCATCCGTCCGACTTCGTCCGTCTGTCCGTTAGGCTTTTCTTGTGACTCAAACTCCTGCTACATTTTTGGATGAAGGGATTTAATTTAGTTGTAGAATTGTTGCATAAAGTCTGTAGATGCGCAATTAGCTTTCGGATTTCTTTATCTTTGTCTTTATGCAAACAAGAGGTCCCAAGATCTTGATTTTGACAAAGGCACAAAGTTGTGGATTTTGACACATGTTGCATGTGACACAGACTCCTCCAACATTTTTTGATTTAGGGATAAAATCGTTATGCAGAATTGTTGCATATAGTCTGTAGATTTTCAATAAGCTTTCGGAATTATGATTCCGGTTCCAACTTTGGTAAATATCAAGAGTCAAAGACTCATATTTTTTTTTTAAATTTGAGCATTTACTTATGTATTTTAGCCATTGTCCAATAGAAAATAAGATTTTGAATAATCAGAATTCTAAATGCGATTCAAAGTTTGGGAAATTTACTGAAAGTCTCAAAGACCACTTATTTTTTGGAAGTCTACCTAGCAACCATATCAAAATAATTTGTTAATTTTATGACAAACATTTAACTAAATGGATTTCAAAAATATTTGCTTCCGATTTTGGTAAATTTCCTGAAAGTCTCAAAGACCACTTATTTTTTGGAATTCTACCTAGCAAACATACTTCAATAGCTTCTTTAATTTAGGACACACACTTTTATCAATTTGATTTCAAAAATATTTGATTCTTATTTTGGTAAATTTCCTACACGTCTCAAAGACCACTTTTTTGAAATTCTACCTAGCAACCATACTTAAATAGTTTGTTTAGTTTAGGACAAACAGTTTTATCAATTTGATTTCAAAAATATTTTATTTCAATCGTGGTAAATTTCCTGAAAGTCTCAAAGACAACTTAATTTTTGGAGTTCTGCCTAACAACCATATATCCTTAATTTTTTTGTAAAAAAATATGACTATCAATAGTTTGATTTCAAAAATATTGAGAAAAATTATGCTCAGGCTGTAAAACAACCGTTTTCTGTGTCAAACAGGGAGTGCGGGGATAGACGTCGTTCCGAAAACATCTAATTTTGATTTTTTCTGATTATAGGCTTTAATTGAAAATTTTCTTCAAGGATTTCTAAGCTTGTGTATGTAGTAATTTTTTCGGAATTTGGGATATACTGTATTCGGTCTGTGTGCGCTTGCGTAAGTGTGTGGTTGTGTGTGTTTGCGTGTGTATGCGAGTCCGACCATGACACATTTTTGGCGCATATAATTGCACTATGGTAAAATGTACATATCTGAAATTTTGTCACAAGCTTGGTATAGTCAATCCAAATTGCGTGACCAATCGTGGTAATTTTTCTTGTGAACAAAATTTTGACACTTGTATAATTATAGAGTAAGATTTCTTTGCAGTGATACATAGGTGTAATTTTGACACAAGCTTTTATAGTTGTGCCATATCATGGGATCCGTTTTCATGCCAATATGGACACTACATCACTTCCTATTAACTGACAATTTCGACACTTGTAGCATTATTGGATAACTTGTCTTCAGTTTTTTTTTCTGAAGTGTATGATTTGATATGAAATGTCTGTGTCACAAATGAAATCTTGACATTTTCAGCTAGATTCACGTCTTCCCGGATTTGACATTATCGGTTTTGACTTTACCCTGGATTGACCCACTGCTGACAGTTTTTCGTGTTGTCTTGTTAAATTTACTTTTGTCTTCGTCAGTGATGTTTGTTGTACCGATTTGTCATTGTCCATGTTTTAATACTAAAGTGATTACAAAAGCTTTTCCAAATTTCATCTTGGTATTGTTTGAGGGTTAATGAAGTTACGCGTACCGTGGTTCTCTATTGGTTTTTTTTTCAGGGCTAGAAAATGTCAGTAACCAATCAGTTAAGGAACAGATCTTTTAATTCATGCCTCACTGATCGTGTGACGGGTACTGTATACAGAACAGGACATGCTAACCCTTCAGGAGCACCTGATGTCACGCTGTTTTTTAGAGTGCACACTGTTAGTGTTTTAGTTTTTTGTGTTGTATTTTTAGCGTTTGTATGTTTTGTGGGCATGTCGTGTCTTTGGTCTTCCGTCTTCTGGTGTTCCTGCTTATGCCGTGCTTCTGGACTTTGATTTAAGGATTTTGTGCTTTGTTCCTTCGCTATTCTACTGTCGTTGTTTAGTTTGACTCTATGTATGATAATGGCGTATTTTGGATACATATTCAGTTTTATCGGAAAACTATGTTTACTAACTTGGTAAATGTTTTACATTTTGTAGCTTTGTATTGTAATTTTTTCTCAGCGGTATAATATTTCCTTAAGTTCAAAATTATTGTGTCTACATTTGTACACTTTTTTTGTATTGGGTTCACCTACACGTAAATATCTATAGACGCGTCACTCATCACTATGATATGGTGAATGTCGGGCGGGCGAGCGTCGGTCGGGGAAAATGGGATACTGATTTTGTGAAATCAACTCCTCCTACAGTTTTCAACCTACATTTTTGAAACTTCCAAAAAATGTTTCTATATATATTGTAGATGTGCACCATCCTTTTTGGAATTATTTTGAAAATTTTTCCTTCTTTAAGGTATTTGGAACTTAGTTATTTTTTATCGACATTTTAAACAAAGGGTACCTATTTTGTGAAATCAACTCCTTCTTCAGTTTTCAACCAACATTTTTGAAAATACACAAAATGTTTCTATATATATTGTAGATGTGCACCCTCCTTTTTGGAACTAATTTGAATTTTTTCCTATTTTTACAGACTTTGGAACTTAGTCATTTTTACCGACATTTTCATCAAAGGGTACCTATTTTGTGAAATCAACCTACAATTTTCATCTCTGACCTTTGAAACTTCACAGAATTTTTTTATTTGTTTTGAAGATGTGCACTTGACTTTATGGATATATTTGCAATATTAGTTCATATTTTTCCAGACCTTTTAACTTCTTCATGTTTTATCAATATTTTCAACATATTCTATACACAGACCGATAAAACAACACTTTATAGCTAGAAGCACCAAAACGCAACCCGGCCTTTTGAGTGTTTGACCCATTTCATTCATTTTGCTGCATTTGAATTTTTAATATTGCATGGTTGTTTAAAGGAACAAAATTCTCAATGCAATGTCACACTTCAAACTTTAAATGGGCACACTTTCATATACATATTTTAGCTGAAAATTTTCTATTGCCAATGTTCTAACGCAATAAAAAATCAATATAAATTTCTTAAAATAATGACATGAGGAGTTGAAACTTACTGGCGGTTTCACTTCCTTTAGATGATGAAGTTTGCATTCTGCCGACTTAACTTAGTAAAATCTCTGCACAAGATTTCTGTATCTTTGAGTAGATGCAGAGTTTATTACAAGCCTGACAAATACCGACTATTGGTACAAAACAAGACCTTTCACTGGCAGTGTGACGGTTGCCACGCGTTGAACATATCATTCTTACCCTTCCTGAGCACCTAATGATACCTCAGTTTTTGTATTGGTTCACAATTCAAGTTCTTTTTTTTTTTGGTCTTTTGTTTATTTTGTTTAGTTGTTTTGTCTTAAATTTTATCTTACTGTCTCGATTCGCATTGGCAGGAAAATGCCTTAATTTTGGTTTTTCTGATTTTGGAATTCCCCATGCCAATTCCTCAATTTTTTGGTTCGGACTTCGTTTGCTGATGTGAAAATATATCGTGCACTGTAAAACATTTTACTTTTAGTGACCAAAAGGAGACAGAGAAAAAAAGACTTAAAATGTCTATGATATTCAAACGAAGATTTTTTTTCAGAGGATTATTGTTACAATTAATCATGCATTCTGATACAGGTAATATCAGATTTATCTTTCGACATCAGAAATCAACAATTACTTTGATCTTGTGTAAACAGGCCTTATATGAGTTACTTACCTACCAACCCCTTTAATTTTCCAAGTAAATAAAATTTATTATAGAAGAATATACAGACATGTGATTAAACATTAAACTCCACAGCTAAGATATTAAAATGTGGAAAATTCAAATAGGTGTTTCAGATGTTCTCTCATTTGCTACGGTAGTTTTATTAGATTTTATTTTGTTTTGTAATGTTTTTTGTGAGAACAGTGTGTCAAAAGCTGTATTCCCTTTAGCAAAAGGTGATTTTTTTTCACCAAATACAAATTTATATTTATCGAGTAGCCGTGATTATTTCGTGCGTTCGTTTGATTTCTATCTCTGTTAGTAAAGGCTATGATGTTAACGATATACCTGGACTTAGAATTAAATCTGAAATCATTCATACATACGAGCGCACCTCGCCATATATTGGAATGTATTTTTGTCTCGCCCGCGACCAAAAAGTCGCGGAAGCGAGACTTAGGGATAGCGTTTCCGGCGGCGGCGGCGTCAACAATTGCAAACTATTGTGAATTAACAAGCTTATGTTAGTTGTAGGTCCAGAGTATTTGATGTGCAGTTGCATTATTATGGGTACAACTCAATCCTTATTTAGATTTTGGCCCTGGCCCCTTAGTCATCCATGAACGATCACATTAAATTTTTAGCAAGCAGTTTGTACAGCCTAAACCAGTAGTCCTAGGGACTTGATTTTTGACATGTAGTTGCGTCTTGGGAAGTACATACCGATTCCACGCCCGGATGATGGCCCTGGCCCCTTAGTCATCCATGAACGATCACATTAACTTTTTAGCAAGCAATTTGTACAGCATATACCAGTAGACCTAGGCACTTGATATTTGACATGTAGTTGCGTCTTGGGAAGTACATACCGATTTCCACGCTCGGATGGTGGCCCTGGCCCCTTAGTTACGAATGAACGATCACATTAAGTTTTTAGCAAGCAGTTTGTACAGCCTATACCAGTAGTCCTAGGCACTTGATATTTGATATGCAGTTGGGTCTTGGGGAGTACATACCCATTCCATGCCCGGGTGGTGGCCTTGGCCCCTTAGTCACGCATGAACGATCACATTAAGTTTTTAGCAAGCAGTTTGTACAGCCTATACCAGTAGTCCTAGGCACTTGATATTTGATATGCAGTTGCGTCTTTGGGAGTACATACCCATTCCACGCCCAGATGGTGGCCCTGGTCCCTTAGTCACGCATGAACGATCACATTAACTTTTAAGCAAGCGGTTTGTACAGCCTATACCAGTAGTCCCAGGCACTTGATACTTGACATATAGTTGCGTATTGAGGAGTACATACCCATTCCACGCCCAGATTGTGGCCCTGGCCCCTTAGTCACTCATGAACTATCACATTAAGTTTTAGCAAGCAGTTTGTACAGCCTATACCAGCAGTTCTAGACAATTGATATTAGATATGCAGTTGCATCTTGGGGAGTTCATTCCGATTTCCACGCTCGGATGGTGGCCCTGGCCCCTAAGTCACGCATGAATGATTTTTTATGTTTTTAGCAAGCAGTTTGTACAGCCTATATCAGTAGTCCTAGGCACTTGATATTTGACGAGCAGTTGCGTCTTGGGAAGTACATACTGATTCCACGCCAAGATGTTTGTCATGGCTCCTTAGTCATGCATGAGTGATCACATTATTTTTTAGCTCGCCGGGACGAATGTCCGGAGAGCTATTGTCATACCCCCGGTGTCGGCGTCGTCGGTGTCAGCAAAACTTAAACCTGGCTTGTAGATTTGAGACCTGAATAGCTAGGATGTTGATATTTGGTATGTGACTTCCTTGTGATGAGAGCTTTCTTCTGGTACTATACTTGTAGAAATTTTGACCTTGACCTTGCCCCTAGGGCAATTTTAAAAAAAAATTTAACCTTGCCTCTGGAAGGTAGGCTTTTAGTGGTAGGGTGTTCATATTTGGTATGTAACTTCCTTATGATGAGAGCTTTTTTCTGATGCCATATTTATAGACATTTTGACCTTGACCTTGCCCTGAGGGCAATTTTCAAAAAACTTTAACCTTGCCTCTATAAGGTAGGCTTTTATTGGTAGGGTGTTCATATTTGGTATGTAACTTCCTTATGATGAGAGCTTTCTTCTGGTACCATACTTGTAGACATTTTGACCTTGACGTTGCCCTGAGGGCAATTTCTAAAAAAAACTTTAACCTTGCCTCTAGAAGGTAGGCTTTTAGTTGTAGGGTGTTCATATTTAGTATGTAACTTCCTTATGATAACAGCTTTCTTCTAATACCATACTTGTAGACATTTTGACCTCGACCGTGCCCTGAGGGCAATTTTCAAAAAAAAACTTTAACCTTGCCTCTAGAAGGTAGGCTTTTAGTGGTAGGGTTTTCATATTTGGTATGTAACTTCCTTATGATGAGAGCTTTCTACTGGTACCATACTTGTAGACATTTTTACCTTGACCTTGCCCTGAGGGCAATTTCTAAAAACTTTAACCTTGCCTATAGAAGGTATGCTTTTAGCGGTAGGGCGTTTATATTTGGTATGTAACTTCCTTATGATGAGTACTTTCTAGTGGTACCATATTTGTAGACATTTTGACCTTGACCTTGCCCTGAGGGCAATTTTTAAAAAAACTTTAACCTTGCCCCTAGAAGGTAGGCTTTTAGTTGTTGGGTGTTCATATTTGGTACGTAACTTCCTTCTGATGAGAGCTTTCTTCTGGTACCATACTTTAGACATTTTGACCTTGACCTTGCCCTGAGGGCAATTTGTACAAAACTTTAACCTTGCCTCTAGAAGGTAGGCCTTTAGTGGTAGGGTGGTTATCTTTTGTATGGAACTTCCTTATGGTGAGAGCTTTCTTGTGGTACCATATTTGTAGCCATTTTGACCTTGACCTTGCCCTGAGGGCAATTTTTTAAAAACTTTAACTTTGCTTCTAGAATTAAGTTGTTTAGTGATAGGGATTTCATTTGGTATGAGACTTTCTTTTGATAAGAGCTTTCTGAAGGTACCATATTTGTAGACATTTGGACCTTGACCTTGCCCTGAGGGCAATTTTTCAAAAACTTGAACTTTGCGTCTAGAATTTAGTGATGGGGTGTTTATGTTTGATATGAGACTTTCTTGTGAAGATAGCTTTCTGTTACTTTCGAATTTATTGTGCATTGAGGTTACTGGAATCCCCGGCGAGCTATGTTGTCTTCTGACAACCCTTGTTTTTCCAAGGAAATTGTAAACCCGGTTAAAGATTATATTTTATTTTTATTCCTGCTGCAGTAGATCAGTGTGCAAATTAAGGCGATGCAAGGGGCGGGCGAGACATATCCTGTATCCATAGTTTATTAGATTTTGTCATCCTCATCATAAACCCTAGGAAACTGCACATGTATGAAAAGACTTGTGCACGTCTTTGAAACCGCTGAGATTGTTTTCCAGTTATATTAAGTCATTCTTGATTGACATGTATATTACGAGTTATATTTATTCATTAATGTCGTCTGATTGTTTTCCTTGTTTAGTTCCTCGGTAGAATGTGGCATGTGATTGTAATTTTCAAGCATTGTGGGTGTTTCCAAATATCTTCTCTACATTACTTAAAACATTAGTTATTTAAGTCCCTTTGTCCTCGTTAATACATGCATAATACTTATTCTTCAACATCGGTATAAATTGTCGATTCCTCTTGATTTTGAACTCGATTTCATCTAACCGTTTGAAATGGTCCCTTCAATGGTCACGCCGATGGAACAACTGGATATAGAAATAGTCACAGTCCGTGGTTGTGCGGTATGAATAAATACAATACCCATCTTTCGGATAGGATGTAAACTCAGGTCTACGTGTTGGAGTAATTGCCACGCTTCCTGTACGTTAAAAAATCCTTGTAGCAAGCCCTTTTTGAGTGGTCCGAAGGTGATCGGCTACAAGGCTAAATTCCCCGCCCTTTTCGATTTCACCTTACTTTTCAAGTGGCAGTCGGAATTTCCCGTGAGCCTTTCCACACCCAAAAGTGATTATTTATTAACAAACTTGTTGTCATCTTGATATAGCTGAAATATTGCTCATTAGACGTTAAACAATATTCAATCAATCAACCAATCAATGGTCACGTTCCCACTTCGATCGACATTTAATGATTTTGGTATTTCTATCTCCAATGACATTGTTTTTTCTGTCCAATCTTAATACATGTAACAGATTTAACAGCTAGTACCTGTACAAGAATAATCGCAAAAGTTGCACATATTTTGTATCAGCAACTTCCGTATATAGGGTCTATGTTTAACACAAGTGATATGGACGAGAAAGGGTGCCTTTTTTGTTACGTTTGCTATTTTTCCTCAGTAAGTCCATATTGTTTTTTTCTCAAAATGCCTGAATCTCTAACTAAAGCATTTTCTTTGTTTTCAGTTACCTCTACATTTTCCTTATCAATATTCGATTCCAAATATACGCTGACGTCACTTATTTCAGTGAAATTGTGGAAAATAATTTCACAGTTAATTATCACAATATTTCACTGGAGAGTAACAATCTCTTTACACCTTTTACATATAAATTGAGGATAAATGAACATAAATAAAATATCATACAATATTAGTTTATTTTTAATAAATATTATCAAATAATAGTAAAAAAACCACAATCCAAAGAACAAACTTTTTTATTTTGGATTCCTTACAAAAAGTTTCATGTTTGAGAAGACTTTAAAACTAAAATTAAAATGTTCCGACAAGTATAAAAACGTTTGAATATACAGTGTACTAATCAAATAAAAGATTAAAACAAAAGGACAAACGTAAACAACGATAGGAACGGAGACGGTCGGACTTGGTACCGTCACTACCAAAAGCAAGCGGTATGGTTTAACCGGTTTATTGGTATTCTTACCTGCTTTTTCCCTATTTTTTTCCCTAAAGCCTTGCCAATAAAATGATAAAACCCGAAACAGGTAAACTCTTACCTCCAAGTTCACTATCACAAAAAGGGAAATGAACAAACTATGCATTTGAAAGATGATAAAAGTAGACTTGTCTACTATTAAAACACTGTCGCACTTTGGAAGAAAATTTTAGGTCGAAACTTTGAGAAAATTTTGGTAAAGAATCATGTATTTCAGCATTCATTGGTTGAATCAGTGACAGGCAAACAAATTATATTTACATTTCTGTACTGTTGCAAAAACCAAATGCCGAAGTTACTGTGAATTTAAATTCTGCATTTTGACAACTTATGTCTCTTCAGTGCAAATATAAATCTGAATGTTTAGAAGATCATGAACTCAAAGATGTTTAAAAACTGATAGAGAACAAATAACCAATATTATAGTTATGTATGTAAAGGAATAAATTTTATGATGGAGAAAAATTTGCCACTGTTTATGTAAATATACCTGAAGAATAAGCTAAAGTAAAATTATATCAGAAACTTGTGTTTTCAAAATCCGTTTATACCACATTAGAAAAAAAAAATTAAATCAGAACCGAACCGTCAGTCCAATTAAGAATAATCCAGAGACAATGACAATATAAGAAACATAAATACGAAGATGTGAATGATAGATAAATGACTGAGAATAGATTGAAATGCTGTAAAGGACAGTTATTGGTGTACTGTATTTATTTACTGTTTGCGCAAGTCACATGGAAAAGTGCACCTGTAATCTTGACAGAGCAACGCATTTTTTGCGCAATTTTTTATGAATGATCAGAAAGGGGAATGATACTCTCTATAGGTGACAACGGTCACGGTGTCAATAACGGGTTCAAATAAAAACTTTCAGATTAGTCAATTTAATAGAATCAATTCTGTTTAAAAAAAATTCTAAAACTACAGTTAATAGAACTCTCTTTTGTTAGTATTCCGTTATTGACCCTTTATCACATGCAATACACAAAAAGTAAGAAAAGAAATGACAGTTATAAAGGATATGTGAACATCTGACCTAATTCGATTTTTGTATTAAAACTTTGAAATAAAATGATTAATGATAGAAATTAGGTTATGTGTTCCATCTTCATCAAACTACTGATTATACAGCTGTAGCGGTTTTTGTAAAATCTTCCATCGGGTCTGCTTCTGGAAGCAATTTGAGATTTAATCCAAACTGAAAATAAAAATAAATATTTATTGCTTCAATGGAATTCGGCAAACGAATACCGAAGCAAGAACGAGGAACGTGGAAATTCTAAAATCCAAAATCACGGCAATTCACATCCAACACGAATTTAGACAGTATGACAAAGACAAAACAAATAAACAAAAATGAAAAAGATCGCCACACAACTAAAGCACTAGCAGTGTGAACCCCTATAAAAACTGAGGTATCATCCGGTGTTCCGTTAGGGTAAGCATGATCAATTCCACACGTGCCACCCGTAACACTGCCAGTGAAAAGTCGGTTTTGTCACAGTTGGTGTTGGTCAGTCCGGTAACAAACTCTGGATCTACCCAATTTAATTTAATTTTATGTCAACCATAGCATTTTAAAAGAATATAAAGTAAACATTTTAACATCATTATGTTATTTAATTCTAAAAATGTACCAAACACTTCACAAATTTACACATAGGATTAGCATTAACAGCGACAATACTGGAAAAAAAAAATTATCTGCGAATTTATGTGCGTCAAGTAGAACTTCAGGTATATGGAGCTTAATAAAAAAAAACATAGGATATTTTGTAATTAAAAAATGACGTGTTACCAATAATCTTTTCCTGTTAGCAGGCATTAAAAATCAGGCGTAATTTAGTAATTCTCAGCAACATGTATAAAGAATATATTCTAACAAAGTCTGGGAACATTCTCATTGTCCACATATGAAATAAATATCAAATACATTTTTTTAATTCTTTGATACTCGAAAGATATACACTTCAGCTATCTTCTGAGCAGAAAAAATCTATATGAAAAAGTTTGAAAAAGAGAAATATTTTATGTAGTTTACGAAATAGACAATATTCATTTACGGAAAAAGGGAGCCAATTCTCAGAAAAGCGAATGAGATATTTTAATGTATTATAACGTCAAAACAAAATGACTGAGAAAAGAACAGCACGACTTGAAAAGCAATTCAAATCGGAATACGACTGAAATTTTGTAATACAAATGCATGCGCCAATCGAATACTCCGTGTATTTGTGTCGATAGACCCTATTATACGCAATGACGGGATAAGGAGAAATGCATATGGAACAAAAGTCTACAAATACATGATAAACAAAGAAATGGTACGCTTTAATTGTTGGTTTTCAACATAAGCCTACCATGAGGCTTTCAACAATGAGCTCTGCCACGCCTCATGGTAAGTTACTATCTTACCAATCGTGTTTTATTTTGGAAAAAAAAGCGGCAATTAAATACTGTAGAAAATGGTGCAAACGATAAAGTGCAGACCAACATGCTCTAACTTTGCTTAAAGATAAAATTATAACCAAAGTCAACAACAGAAAAGATTTTTATAAAGATAATTTTATTTAATATTTTACGAAAGGATATGGAGTAAATGAACATGAGACCATAACACATATGTTAACTCCAACTGCAATAATTTTATTGAGCTGTATGGCCATTTCGGAAATTAATTCCTCATCAGCAGCACTAGAACCCAAACAAAGGAATTCCATATTCACACAATGTTTAAAGTGCATAAAACCTAACGAAATCCGAATAATCAGTAATATCAAATATAGCAAAGGACAAAGCTACGACGGAGGGAGTCACCTCCTAAACTGTAAATAGGATAAAGTCTAAATTGAAGTATCTTGGTAAATAATATGTATGTTCCTTTTGACCAGGCTTCCAACATCGTTGCTATTGTGTGAAAGAAATACTATATCGACGTCCAAAAAACGACCTGGACTGGTCAAATATTTTCAGACATAGCAATTGGGACGGAAAACGTTAACCAAACAGCATTTTAAGGATATAGCAAATCCTAAAATTCCACCTGAAGATAACGCCTTGCCTACTATGTTCTGGGTTACTAAGCTCCACAAAAATCCATTCAAGCATCGTTTTATTTCGGCACCAAGTAAGTGTTCTAACACTAATTTATCTATCAAGAAAAAGTCTTGATTGGTTGAATGAAAGTCGGAACAGGTCGGTAAAAATTCGGGTTATGGTCAAGAAGTCTTTGTATAGAAAAAGAAAGAATGGTGTTGGTCGAATAATGATCGAGTACTAATCGAGTTGATCTGGAAATGACTCACTCGGCATAAATCGAGAAGCGAATGAGTTAAAGTGGGGTAGAAATCGGCATGATCAGCTAAAATTTTAAAACTCGATCAAGATCTATCCTTTTTCGACCTCTTCACGACCAACTCGATCAAACCCCGATTGATTCCCAACATATGCACACGATGCCTTCACGATATTTTTGGACATGTCAAAAATTTCGGAAACACAGCTCGAGTTCAGCAGAGTTAGTAAGATCGCCCCGATTTAGTAAGCAGACCGAACACGAGGTTTCAAGATCTGTGCCCCAATCGATGAATATTCATGAATATTCATAGATCGAGTTCGGTCGAGTTACTTTGATCGGCAGTGTATACCTACCATAAAGTGTCAATTCAGAGGATTGCGCTGCGATCACAGTACGAAGCTGCTACGATCTCTTTACGACCATTCCGATTCTATTACGAATATTGTTCGTCCCTGCCACGACATTCGCACAATTGAACTATGAGATACAAGACTTTGGTACGAGTTCATACCGACTTTTATTACGACTTTAACCGACTACTGATATCCAATTTATTACCCTCTTCGACCATGCAACCATTTTTCATGCTGGGCATTGGACTTCAAGACTGCGTAAGTTTATTGCATTTTGTTTTTATTCAATTTGTTTTGTATTTCTTTGCCTGTGTTTATGGCATCAGTCCTTTAGTGCATAAGTAGGCATTCTTTAACTAAAGATTAATTAATTAATTTCAAGAACTACTAAAAAAAGCGAAAAAGAATGCAACACATTACGAATGGCAAATTTGTGGGCTATTACTGTACATTTTCGTTAAAATGCCTGTATCTACCACACCCTCTCACAAGTTTTCATGATTTGAGAGAAATATTGTTGCAATCAGTGAAATTTCAGATAAACGGATAAATTATACGTCACATAGTTATCTTAACAACTGCGGGTCAAGATTGAGTTGACGTCGCAGAATCGAGGTAAGAACTTGTAAGGTCGTGATAGAATCGTGGTTTGGTCATGATGGGAGCGGAAAAAGGTCGTGATGGCAGCGTAGTCGGGTCGTGATTGGAGCTTACATGTAGTAAGGTCTTGATGGAGTCTGGATTATCGTGGTAAGATCGCAGTAATGACTTGAAAATCGTAGTGAATTCGTGGATTAGTCGAAATGCAATCACGGTTGGTTCGTTGCATGATCAAGGTATGATCGTAGTATGGTCATGGTAACATGGTGGAAATGCCAAAATTTTCCCGAAAGTACCATGACCTCCCCGTGATCTTTAATTTTTGCATGTCGTAGCAACGTTTTCATGGTCATTGTTTAGTATGACACAGGCATAATTGTGTAATCAAATTTCTTAACCTACACCACAACATTTAAGATACGACGTCTTCGTTTTAGAAAACAGAAAGACATTTTCAGCTACATTAAACATCCTTGCTGAGTATATAACCTGCATATATTCACAAGCAGTGTGACGAGTTCTGTATACCGAAGAAGACATTCTTACCCTTCCAGGTCACTGATGATACTTCTGTTCTTTTATGAAAGTTTGACATGTGAGGGCTTTAGGGGCGAATGTTTAAGTAGATGCTTTTCTTTAGATTGTGTTTGATGTGATTCAGGTGTGCGTTGTTTTTTCCTTATTTCGACCATAGCGATGAACTCGGATGTTATTCTCCATGTAAAACTTATCCCATTGTTAAGCCAATACACAATGATTAGAATGACGCAGATAAGTATACTAAACAGTAAAAGAGTCACATCATTCTTGCTGTTCAGTATACTATCCCCGTCATTCTGATCATTTTGTATTGGCATAACAATAGGATCAGTTTTACATGGAGAATTACATTCCGAGTTTAGCTAATCGCTATAAAGGTGTGTTGAAGTAAATTAAAAAAAATATATCCAATTTATCTTTTACAACATCGTTTTATAGTGCTTTATACTCAAATGAGAGTGACTGAAATGTACTTAATTTGAATTGTTGTTTGCAGCGCAAATTAAGAAGGCGCTTTAAATATAGTTTTGCAATTTTGCACTTATAAACTTTCCAATAAAAAGGGGTCGTTTAGAATACACTGAGTGCTAGGCAGTTACTTAACACGTACAAGAAACTGCATACAAAAATGTTTGAACGCAAAAACTGGAAAGCGCTGCTTTCTTTTCACACTATCCTTTCGTTATATCGGAACCCTAAAGTTATTACAAGAAGTTTAAAGCCAAATAATCTGCTTTATTTTTTCATTATGTTTATCACAAATACTAAAGAGTAGTGTTTAATGTACCCTAATTTAGGTGTGTTCATGATTTTTTCCGAAATTTAATATATTGCTACTTCCATTTCTTAATTGCTGATATTAGTATGTGGGATATGGCCAGAATTTCTAAAGTTTAACACAAAATATATTTATTTTGCAATTTTTGCATGATTGTTTTGGTTGAGAGATCGGATCTGAGTCTTTTGTCTAGTATTATGGGGTCTATTTTAGTATCGCTTTTTTGTAGTTGATGTGTACTATCTGCGATATATAATCAGCGATTCAAACCTGATTTTGTGTAGAATTCTGACTAATTTTGAACAGAATGCAATTGCCTTTGAGTTTACTGAAATTCAGGGAGAGATACTTAACCCCAAAACGCACCGAATTACTTTTAAATATAACATTTATTTAGTTAAACGGGGGTATTAAAAATATATCATTTTCATTGATTTTGCAGTTGTGTCGTGCAGGCATAATTGCAGTCGTCTAGTCACACCAATAGCCTTATTTTAAATGAACGGATCTTTATGAAATACTACTATAATCTTCTTCGACATAAATTCATTTTTCGAAAGAGCCAATTTCATTGTTTTCTTTTTTTTTTGACTTCTATGTAGAAAGCAAGCTGTATATTACATTGCTGGAATCTGTGCCTTTCTTTCCTGTAGATGTAAGTGAATTCGGCATACATCTCATTAAATCTAAGCAATAAGGAGCCAAAATAACACAAAAAAGCCGGGGTTTTAATGAGGTTTGCTTTGTCGTTTTTACTTCGATGAGGCAATTGAGCTTTTTTCCCGAATTGTTTCTCCGTCTTTCGTGTGATTAAAGACCTGGTCTTTAACATACTTTAATGTTCTAAAACGTAATCTTTGGCACACCATTTTTGTCATCACTTATCCACTTTTATTCCTGAAGTCATATCATTGTACATTTTAAATTGTCATTTACTTTAGTTTGAATAAAACAAAACTGTTTACCTGATTTCACATATGTATCCATATTGGATGGATATAGCTCCATCATTCCATTGGTGATAAGCATTCGATGCTCTCCGATTCATAATGTTAAGAACTAATTCAGTTGTAGGGTTATTTGGTTGTCGTGGTGCCCAATCAGTGTAGGTGAATCTCTCTCCACTTGTTGCCCAGTACCAATAATCTTTGCCCTTTCTGGTTCCTCCAAGCCACAGGAATTCTTTTTAAAAAATAACTTAATCAAAATATAACTTTTACGAATATTGATTTATTATCAGTAAGAAATGTTTTATAATTTCAGTACAAGAAAAAGTTTCGAGAGAAATTTGAAATATCTTAAGATGAAAAGATCTCGAAGTACACCAGGAAAGAACAGTTGAGCAATGGAGATAATAAAAAATGACCGAACAGAGTTGTCAAGAGGCGAAGTAGTCCATGAGGCAAAAATACAAATCAGGTTGAAACCATCGGAAGAAAATGTCAGACACAATGGTCCTGACTTGGTACAGGAATTTCAAATCAAATTATGGGTTAAGCCCTTTCCAACCTGGTACTGTCCGGTACCAAATCCACAGCAATCTCTATTGAAAGGTCGAAGACAGTTAAAAAAAAATCATCTTAATTTTAAGTAAAAATAAGAATCTTGAATCAGAATTCGGACCAAAACTTCAAATAGATTATACTGCCAATGTTTAAGAGAGAAAATTATTCATTTAATGTTGCTCATTAATTTAAATAAAATGTAAAACAAACATGTCAAGGAATTCTTACTTAAACTCCAAATTTATGAAATATGTACTCAAATTGAAATTTAAAAAAAGCGACAAAGACTCATGCTTGTATACCATGTCTTTTGAAGGATGTTGAAGTCAACAATTAAAGAGACATATACCTTATCTGTGTCCTATAAGGATTTGCATGTCGACAACCTTAAAGAAAATGAGTCTATCATATGAATAAACATTTCGCATTCTTAAGTAAACCCCCATATCCTATACCTCTGTTTTTTTTTTATTATTTATTACAAAAGAAACTTTAAAACATGTCAGAAATCAGCTAAATAACTCCAATGAAGCCTTACTATCACAAAAAATTCAAACTTAAAAACTGTGAGCAAAGCTTACGCATACTATATATTATCATCGGCTAAAGAGCTAACATAGTGAGTTAGGCTGCAAGTAGAAATTTATTATACGATAAGGCGAAGCCGCACCGTATAATAGATTTCTACTTGTAGCCTAACTCACAATGTTAGCTCTTTAGTCGATGATAATTTGTTTGTCTTCTGTGTACAGTTTCCACAAGTATTTTGTTCTATTAAAGATTATATCACAATATAATGTGTCACACGTATAAAATAATCTCCGTATTTGTAAGCGTGCTATAGCCATTTATTGGTTTTATGTAAAGATTGGTTCAACACTACAAGGTGCTCCACAAATACGTACGAGAAATATAATGTCGTTTTACAACGAACAAGAATTTCAAAATTGCCCGTGCACTTTTTTGTCACGAAAAATGACGAATAATGATCCTTATGCACGACTGCGTCTTAAATAAAAATCGGCAAACACGTTGCGCGAAAATAACCCTGTGCAAGCCTCAAATAACCCACGTGGTTGTGTAGTTTTACTTGTCAACAAAGCAGTAAAATAACTTTTCGCGCGGAAACATGTTGTTTGTAAGAATTGTATGAACCAATCACCGTTTACAAAAACCTCGACACAGAAGACAAATTTGTTTATACCCCGGTATTGCGTTTGATTTCAGAATTGAAATTAGAAAATGTCAAGACAAAAAAAATCACATTTTAAAAATTGTTTGTGCACAGTATCATCTTGCACTTAATATTCTGTGAGTTTCAGTGAATTGTACATAGTGGTCTAAGAGAAAATGTCCCCAGAAAGTTTGCACCCCTTTAGGCATTTGCAATAATGAGCAGACGAATTGAAGAACTGTCGCTATGATCAATTTGTAACGCCCCACTAAAGCGGGAAGCATAATTAAGCATCTTTGTGCTCACTGTTTTTTTTTTTGTTTTGTTTAAAAATTGCCTTATCCCATATATCTTAAAACAAAATTGTTGTGGAAGCTAGACTGATATTGGAACGGTAATTTTTATTATTTCAATTCTTTCCTAACCATTCGAATTTACAATGGAAAGGACATAAAATACTAATAACTTAACTGTTGCAGTTCATCTCCCCCCGAAAAAAAAATTATAAAAAGATAAAATTATAAAAAAAAAACAGTACCGAAAATGCAGAGATCATTTTTTTTCTTTTTTCAAATTTGTAGATGCTGCTAGCTTTTTATGTAAGTTTTTTTTTACTCACTCCAATGTTATCTAGTTACGGACTAAAACCTGTAAATTATCTTTATGTTCAGTTTTCTAACAAAAAGGGTAATGTCGTTTTTTCATTGAATTGTGTATTTATCCATATAATTCATTGTTTATTTACAACAACGATACATTAAAATACTTCCAGTGCACCCTCTGTATAGTCTGTATAGGAAGGACTATAGCACATGATGAGGCCCGTCTTAGTATTCCAGAGTGTAGCTCCTCCCCGATGTTTATGAATAAATATATTAAGAGAGAAGAGATTTTATATTTAAGGAAAAAAATATAAACATATCTATCGTGGGTAACTCCTCACGTTCAGATTTTTGCCTTTATGGTTCGATGTGTTACAACATTGTCACTCGAAAATTTATTTACAGATCAATGTGCTCATTTGGGGTTACATGTATTTGAAATATAGGCGGGTAACCAAACCCTTCTAGATTGTCCATTCACATTGCACTAAAAATCTATTTCAGTATATCTCTATAAAAAATATTAAGGCTTTTCTATAGATGAGTTCCTATCGTTATTTATGTTTGTCTCTTGTTTTCATTATTGTTTTTCTGGTGCAGTTTGCTTGTAAATTGTGGCATGTGATTGTAGTTCCTGGCCATTGTAGGTGTTTGCTGTTTTCCTGTATTTGTAATTAACCAAATTTTTAATAATAAAGTTAAGGTCAGCGTGCAAACATTTAAAATGCATTTTATATGACTGAACACAAAGAAATTCGAAAAATCTTACAGAAAGTCAAAAAACTTTACTAGGGACGGTCCTTAAGGAAAGCATACACATACACTTTTGACTTACCCTGATTTGCCTTTATGGATATTTGTTTGACGATGTCACCTTCTTCCTTTGTTTCTATTTCCACAAGTTTACTACCTTTCCGCTTGCATTCCTCCTTGTACAAATAGACATTTTCCGTTCTTATATATTTAAGATAATACACCTCTAGCAAATTCCCAAAACGCAGTATATATTCTAATGGGGAAATCGTGAAAACATATACATAGTGACCTCAAGATAATGAACATCAATGAAAGCGTTATTCCATTGCTTGGTTTACCATGTATTTGAGGAGACTTTGTCTCATTTGCATTTACCACATATCTCTTCATTGTTAATACAGTATATACAGTAAGTCGCAGACATTACTCTTGTTGCTGTTTTCACAAGTTTTTATATTGTTAATGGACCATCGGTTGGATATAAACATTACACAGTATGTTAGTGACCAAATATTGTAAAAAAACGGTCAATTAATTTAATATTAGGGAATGAGCTACTATCTGGCCCAATAGAGATTTCTTTCAATTGAACGAACGGTACGAACAAACATAAGGGGACCATGCATTTTGTACAATTGTAAAATCCTTTAAGGTATACGTTACCTTGTGTACATTTCAGTAATGACTGATATTCAAGTTGAATATTTCTGAAAATCCTTTTTTGTATAGGGTCTCTTTTATATAAATAGAGTGCCTCTATTGGTCTATCCGTTGCTTAAGTGAAATATGGCACGTTAGATAGGTAAGATTGGTTCATTGCAATTTGGAGTTAATGTTCCTGAAATTCTGTGTTTTTAAAAGATCTTTTTTTATGCCCCGCCGAAAAGCGTTCGGGGCTTTAATGCTTACCCTGATCCGTACGTCCATTTTTACGTACGTCCGTACGTCCATTTGTTTTGTTTCCGAATGATAACTTCAGTATCCTGCATCGGATCAAAACCAAACTTGGTCACGTGATTACTTATCACCCGAGACAGAACCTTATCGACCCTTAAGGTCAAGGTCACAGTTGCTAAAAATAGATTCAAATTTCAATAAAATTTTGGTTTCCGGATGATAACTTGAGTATCCTGCATTGGATAAAAATCAAAGTTGGTCACGTGCTTATTTGTCACCCAAGACAGAACCCTATTGATTTCCAGGTTGGTATCTTGAAGATCAAGGTCACAGTTGCTAAATATAGACTAAAATTTCAATAATTTGTTTGTTTCCGGATGATAACTTGAGTTTTCTGTATTGGATTAAACCAAACTTGGTCACATGATTACTTATCACCCAAGACAAAAGCCCATTGATTTCTGGGTTGGTACCCCCATGGTCAAGGTCACAATTGCTAAAAATAGACTAAAATTTCAATAAAATTTTGGTTTCCGCATGATAACTTCAGTTTCCTGCATCGAATTAAAACCAAACTTGGTCATATGCCTAATTATCACCCGAGACAGACCCCTATCGATTTCGGGATTGGTACCACCAAGGTCACAGTTGCTGAAAATAAACTTAAATTTCCGTACGTCCATCTTTTCGGTTTCCGGATGATAACTTGAGTATCCTGTATGGGATCAAAACCAAACTTGATCACACACCCAAGATAGAACCCTATCGATTTCCGGGTTGGTACCCCAAGGTCAAGGTCACAGCTGCTAAAAAAGATTATTTTTTTCTCAGATTATTTGTAGGAACTCTGCATTATATCAAAACCAAATATATTTATATGTGACGTATTTTTCTATCTTTTTTATCAATCCAAATCCAAAGTCGAAGTCTAAGTCTTTTTAATATTAAATATTTTTTGTTGATTCCAGTGGGATTCGAACCCCTTCTATCAAGGTTATAAGGTTTAAAAGTCTGCCACGCTACCACCGGACCACGGTAGACATGTTATAATTTCGGTTAATTAATTTACTTCAATGTCACATAAAATAAATTTGTAGTTCGTTCTATTTTACATCCCTTTGGTCTCCCACAGAGATGGCGTGGGCAGTGTAATCTGTCTGTAATATCTGTGCATTCGAAGAACAGCCAAATCCCTCGGTGGGAAGGCAATCTCGATATTCATTTCTCTAATTCTTACCCCGTTGGATTCCGACGATAGACCGTTATATTTCAAATTTTAGGCCCTGCATTAGCGTAAACATTCGCAAATCCGGGGAGATGAACAAGTTTCCACGTTGACTAGACAGTTTATATATTGTAAAATAGATATGCTTTTAATGATTTGGGGATTTCAATTTCAAGGAGGCGGGGGCATCCGTGTTCCCTGGACACTTTCTTCCATTTTTTTAATTATATCTTTCAATCATGATTTGTTCACATTTCAAATATATTATAATCAAATCTTTTCATTCCAACTTCTTTATTACAATTGAAATAATCAATTCTGAATAAATACTTTTTTCTTTATTTCCATTTTCTTTTAGAATTTTAAATAATTTTTGGCATAGTATTCCTTAAACGGTTGAAGATGGAGGCCCGCAAAGTATCCGTGTCTCTAAACGGCTTACGCAGATGAAAGTCATACAGGATAGTTGCTGCTTATACATTAGTAGGAGAGAGATTATTCCTGACAGTATGTAAATCCGTAGCTAAGAAGTAAGATATTAGTAATAGCTAATTACAATTTCGTGACGTTCTTGTTTATTTTTTTTGTCTTTGTCATACTGTCTCAATTCGTGTTGGATATGAATTGCTTGGTATTCGTTTGCCGATATATTCACAGAAATATGTTTTGTTTGTTTTTTTCGTATTTGTACGAAAATAGAACATTTCAGCTAATATAATGTTCATTGACTTTTAATAGGATTAGAATTTCTCCCCTTTAACCAATTTCAAGGATCCTTGTACCTCAAACTTTGACCGCCTCCCCAAGAAGAGTTTTCTGTGAATTGCATTTGTAGGCATTTTTATGGCACTCTTCTCACTGTTAGTAAGTTCATCCTGGGTACAATCAAATCGAGGAAGATATGAAAATGTGCATATATATGCAAATATTTTTTTTAATAAACCAGATATATCTGAACGGCAATGACGACAAACAGGAAATAATATAGCAAGCATAAGCCAAAACCAAAGGGTCATGATTTGATCTGTAAATCATAGAACTTACGTAATACGTATCAATATAAAAAAAATATAAAAATATCGTTTCATGACAATTTAAATTTCTAAGGCCCCTACTTAAATTAAATCATAACGAAAATGAAACTCGATATTTTAACTCAAATACAAATCAAATAATCTAATTGGTAAATAAATATCTTTTAAATCAGTTGTGATGGTATTCAGAGTGAAAGTACAAGATGAAGTACATGCAAATGCCCTAAAACTTACTAAAATGCAAATTCCTTACTTGAACATGTTGTTAATGTATAACAAACAAAGTTAGACTCTCTCCATGTATTTATCTCATAATAAATTGTGTACAAAAATTGAGAAAAAAACAAAAATCAAGAATGATTGAAAATCTATCAAGTTAGATTAACTCGACCAATCAAATGTCCAAACGAAAAGATGCCCGTTATTGCTAGAACATAATATCTGAAGTCGGACGAAATATGTAATTCTCTTGGCTATTTCTTCGTTTTTTTAGTAATGTAGTAACATGGGAACAATTTGTTAAACAAATATAAGTCAACTGAAAAAAATATTCTCATTGATTTCTTAAATCCTAAATCTATTCAAATGAATGCATTTTGTTGAAGTTTCATTCGGGCATGAAAATGTTGAACGAAGCACATTTTTAATGTAGCGCATTAGCACTTAACGTGAAAATGTGCGCCGGTCAGCACTTTCAAGCCCTCTTTCATAATTCCTTTGTAACCTCAAAATAATGCATTCAATACTTTAACATTTCAAAACTGGAATATTGTAAACGTATTTGAAGGGAAGGACACCATTTACATTGGGATTCTATTTTTACAAATTCATCCACCAGGTGGTCATGATGTCAAATGTATTAATTCATATTGATATGCAACGCGATCGATGTTCATGTATCAAATTGATGGAATTTAAATGAGTATGCATGAAAGGTATTTTTTGTGTTCATTCACTATACATACGTGTAAGCTATTCATGTTATCCTAATATCGCACAATTCAGGATCGACAATAAAAACTAAATAAAAAAAGAGGATCATCGATAGGAAAAATACGTATGATTCGTCTTGGATAGACACCTTACGTCAAAATGTAAGAAACTCCTAATGAAAAATTAATTGACTTTGTATATACCATATAAGGTCTCGATTAAAAACTGTGTAATTTATGATATATATATATATATATACATCGGCATGCAAGGAATTTCAGCAAAACTGAGTTAACTCTGATATTTTCTGCAAGTATACGATTTTTTTAGTTCTTACTTCTGCCCTACCCTTTCTCCTCAACGAATAAAAACAACAACTTTCATCTAGTTCAGCCCGGGAATTCAGCCCCTTGTTGAGATTGTCATCTGTTGGGCTTTTTGTCGGGCAATGGATGACAGCGATTGTAAGAACACTTTGCAAGTTAATTTATGTTTGTTAACATGGATAATGCAGAGCACGGATGTAGCGTTGCTCGACAATTAACAATGAATTCCGCTCAAACCGGAGCTAGGGTCGTCTTGAACTTACTTTGAGACATGAACAAAAGTCATTTTTGAAGGCCTCACGGTGACTTGTATAAAAGAACAATAATGAAAGTGTTGTTCCGTTACTTTGTTTTGCTATGTATTTGTAGAAATTTTGTCTTATGCACTTTTACTCCATATCCCTTCATTACTTATTTAAGACTAGAGTTTGTCTCTCCTGCAGCGTGGCGTCCGTAAAAAGATTCCCCGTGCAGGAAATGTATGCTCTATATACATTTCAGTTATGGTGAACTTGTATCTGAGAGTATTTCTTATATGGATGCAATATCATATTTTCAAATTTTGGCATTTTCATTTTTGTAATATCAAATTGTTATTCTGACCAACTGTTTATTGTGCCAACATTTCATGATTTTATTATGCCAAGTTTTCTTACTTTTGAATCGATGAGTGCCCTGCGGTTGTTTAAGTGTTGTGATTGTCTTCTGTTGTTCTTTTTGTCGGGCAACGGATGACAGCGATGGTAAGAACTCTTTGCCAGTTCATTTAGGTTTGTTGGCAACCCTGCAATTCATGGATAATGTACGGCATGATGTAGCGTTGCTCACAATTAGCAACATAATCCGCTTGGGGCCGTCTTGAACTTACAATTAGGTATGACTATACCTAATCGTTAAAGGCCTCACGGGGACTTCAAGATGAAGAATAACAATACAAGCGTTGTTCTATTGCTTTGTTTTACCATGTATTTGTCGAGACTTTGTCTCATGTACATTTACTCCATATCCCTTCATAACTTATATTGATAAAGTGTTCACATCTCCAGTTGATTTTATAGTCTTAGTACAATGGTAAATAAAAAACCGATACTTTAGTACGTTTTAATTATATATAAATTTCAAATAAAATAATTTGTGAACAGTTGAAACTACTATTTGTTGAAATAATGGAGAAAAATAGCGTATTGATTTAAAAGTTTAAAAGAAAAAAAACGGAACACTTCCAGACATTCGCAATGCAAATTGCAAGGAATACGTCGTTTTTACGTGTTTCTGTTGCTCTATAGGTCATTATATTTGATTATTTCACAGTATGATTTTACGCACCATAGAGCATATATGAAATTAATTCAAATTGAACTGAGTCATAAATTTCTTCGAGGATTTTTGCAATTGGAAATCTAGTATGCGTACAAAATGTTTTTATTTCGTTTCCTCAGATATGGTTATAGTTACTTTGCTACAATTTATTATGCACGGTCGGTTATAATTTTTAAGGGGATTGTCTGAATACTCATGTCAACACGCCTATTTAGGGTACGTATGCGAATATCGAAATCATGTGGCATTTCGTGAGGTTAAACAAAATGCGCTTTGTGTCAAGAATAAATAAAAGTGGTTATATCTAAACAATGATGTTTGTTATGCGAATGATAAAAAGAAAGGAAATGGGGTAAATGTCAAAAAGACAACATCCCATATGCAGGTTAAATTACCCAAAACAAAAGAATATTTCAATACAAATAACCACAGAAGGAGTTTGATACATCCCCCACTTTCACATACCATGCAAAGCTACGCAATATATTCGTTCCGCAAAACATCAAGTCTTTCATAGAGTGAAATCCGCAGCTATAAAAAAAAATAACGCAAGGAGTACGACTGCTACGTTCGGCATCTAGTTTACGCGATGACAACCAACGCATGCCAGAACCTGATTTCTGTTGAAAAAACAGTAAATGAGAACTGTAAAACTGTCAATTTAATAAAGAATATTGCAGGGTCAATGGCAACATCGGATTACAAAAAAAAAAAACCACAACATAAGTACGACATAGAAAGGAAAAATGAAGACACACATACAAAGATGAACATTACGGACCCAATAAAACATGAGTGAGAGCAGGTGCACCGGTAGATTAAGCCTTCCCTGCTTCTTATATGACACTCGCCGTGAAAAACATGTTTAATCCGGTAGTGCAGCCAAATATACATGTATTTGAGGAAAAAACAATTCAGCTTTTAAAGTGAAAGAAATGTTGTCATCTTGGAACTGATATCCAATAGCGGTCCAAAAGATGATTTTCCTTTTTGAAATGTTATTATATAGAATGTACTACAAAAGGAGAGATAACTCAATGATATTTATATGGAAACTGTAAGGGGTTTAAAAGCTTTTTAAACTATAACGACAAACACATTTGAAAAATTCTGTTTGCTCATTAATTAACTGATGCACAAACATTAATATAAACCCAAAATTTCTGAAAATCAAATTTTACATGTGCCTGCCCTACTGTTAATTATTGTGTTTATTATCTGGAACTGTATTGAACATGATGAACGCATAACTCCGGTTTTAAGTGTTTTCAAAATTATTTAAAAAATATTTAAACGTACCAGTGCTGCAGTCCAGGTCTTTCGTGGGTAGATGAATGCTTTATAACAAGAGTGACCATGTATACTCCAGTCTGACGGACAATCTATAATAATTCGAATTGAAATTCAGTTGAAAGAGTATGCTTCAGTTTGATATTTGATAAAAATAACAAGACCAAATTCTTGTGGTCATATGTATTGTAAAAGACCGTAGCCCTTACTTTGTTGTAAAAATTATCTACACGAAAACATCTAAATGTGTTTATTTCCATTCGGCTAAACGTAGACTGACAAAAGAACCGGGCATTTTCAGAACTCAAGCTTAAAAATTTAATTACGTTAAGGTAGTTATTTACAAGATATAAACACTAGTTTTTTTTCTTTTTTTGTGGTAAATGGGAGTATTAAATGCACTTCAGTATTTTAATGAAAATAAATAGGTCACTGAACTTCTTTTTCCGTTAGAAACGTCCGAAAATAGTAAGATTTTGATATGGTTTAGAAAAGACATAAATACAATTTAGTATAATGTTTGAATAGGAAATCATTTGAAAAAATACGAAAAAATATATATAGGAGTTGCAATCACATTTTTGGTTATCAATTAATTATTCAAAATCATTTTACCACATTTTAATTTTAAATAGTAATGTTCATCAGATGCCTATGGTGGATGTTTTAGACATCAGAACCACCAAAAAGATCTAATACTGATTGGTGATCTATATTTCGTCACCATTGTTTTAGAAATAATTCAAGACTGGTAGGTGGTTATTGTCATTTAACCATTGGCAGTACCTTCATATCCAAATTTGACTAAGAGCGTCAGTGTGGTTAAGTTTACAAATATAAAGGCCCAATCCATAGTCAATTTACAACTATATATCTGCTATGAATTATTTAGACTTTCAAATGATTTGGTTTTATCTGCACTTATGAGACATACAAACTGCAAGTTGTCGAAATGCGCATATGCAGAAAATAAATTTACAGTATTTTGTTTTTTATTACCACTGGGCCGATGCCTCTGCTGGTGGACTGTATTTACCAACCCGGTAGTCAGTACTTTAGTGCTGACCCGAAAACCGATTTTATTGAAACTTGCAATATATAAATTTTGTTGAAAACTAAGGAGTATCTCCCTCGTGCATAGCTTTGTCCTTAGGGGGCGACCATTTGATTCTGAGGGGGGGAGGGGCTGGCAGTTTCGATGGAGCCAAATTATTTATTTTCAAATTTTGCGGGCCAGAATATTTATTTTTCGCCGCTTTTGCGAAAATTTTTATTTTCAATAACATAATAGTATCGCACCAATAAATCTACGGTCAGATTATTTATTTTCTTGGATGAACAGGCCAGGTTGTTTATTTCCAACTTTTTCAGGGACAGAATATTTGTTTATAAAATCTGCCAGCACCCCCTACCNCCCCCACCCCCGTCAGAAGCAAATGGTCGTCCCCTTAGCTAAATTTTAGTTTTTTTTTATTAGATCCTGATGGTTATTTGTTCTCTTTCAGCTTCAACACGTTTTTGGTTATTCGAATTCCAAATGTTTTAGTTTTATCGGCACTGATGAGACATAAGTTGTCGAAACGCGCATATGCAAATAATAGATTTACAGTAACTTCGGTATTTTTATTTATTTTGGTTCTTATATGAGGGGTATGGAATTTTCCGTTCAGAAGCGACTCAAGAGAAGGCAGATTTAACGTCTGCATTTCTGTCTGTGTCCATGACTTCACAATACAAATTCTAACGTAAGTTCAAATCCGAATTGAAAACAAACTATACATATCGACATGTCTGAATGGCATGGTTTAGTTAAAAAATGTTCTAATTTTTGTTATCTTTATGAATTAAGCCGAACAAAATTGAAAACATTGTTGTTTTGTATCCATTTTACTCGGATTCCGATACTATTTGCGCACGTGCCAAGTATAATGTTATTGAGTATTATAACAACAGCTATGCAAAAATTGAAAGATCGTTGCAATATTTTGATTTAACAAGTGAGAATAGAGAATTTTGTAGATCCCAAGTCTCTGCATGTTGTCTCCACATATGTAGCATTTAAGACACCGTATTTTGGATGTTGAATTTCACCTTAAATTTGGCATTAACAGAATACGAGTAATGATAACATGCACATCATAAATATAAATAGTTTTCTGTTTAAGGGAGTATGAGTGTAAGATTTCAGAATCATTCGATATCCTTGGGTTTTATCCATTTAAATAGGGTAAATATTTTTGCACATGGATCATATTTTCTTGGTCATATGTCACTTTAAAATGCATAAAATAGACAATGAATACAATTTTATAAAACTCTAATTACATTTTCATATATCTTAGGGCATATAAACATCAAATGGAATTGAAGGAAAACTCTAGAGAGAGCTGTTTCCCGCCAAAAATTTGATATCTTATATCTCGAAAATTCTTACATGGATTTTCAAAATGTTTTGCTCGTGTTGTTCTATTTGCAAAGTTCTTCAAAACAAAGAGTCAACATTTTAATTCTAATTACAAAATTTCTGACACTGGTACTCCCTTAACTCGGATATACAAAACAACTGACACCAAAAGGTAATATTATTAAGCTCCATGGGTAATGAAGTTACTGTGGAGTTAGTTTCTTTATATTGCCATTTCGACAACTTGTGTGTCTCCAGTGTAGATCAAATTAACCATAAACCGAATTATGCATCTTTCGTGATATATTTGATATACCAAATTAAAAAATGCAAAATTGGATAGGTAAATAGTCCAGAAACTTACTCATATGACAGTCATTCAATTTTAAAATGTTATCTTTATTAAGTTTTGGCATTTAATTCTCCGTCATTTTCTGATACCTTGTGCATATAAATATTTTCAGCAGAGGAATCGGACAGCGTATGGTATATAATAAATGAACGGATAAGGAGTAAATGCACATAAGACGAAGTCTCTACAAATACCTATATGTAGTAAAAACACACTTGTATTATTGTTCTTCATCTTGAAGTCATCAGGCCTTCGAGAATGGCCTTTGTTTATACCTCACAATAAGCTCAAGACATCCCCTAGCACCGGTCTGAGCGAAATTCCTTGCTAGCTGTGGAGCAACGCTACATCCATGTTTATCATGTCATAGATGCAGGATCTTCAACAAGCATAAAATTAACAGACAAATAACTAAATACCGAAGTTACTGTGAAATTCCTTTCTGCATATGTATGTGAGAATATCATTATTTTCGAACCTTGCAATATCTAATTTTTTGTAGATTTTGTTAAAA
This sequence comes from Modiolus philippinarum, assembly GCA_002080025.1. Classification (NCBI taxonomy): domain Eukaryota; kingdom Metazoa; phylum Mollusca; class Bivalvia; order Mytilida; family Modiolidae; genus Modiolus; species Modiolus philippinarum. The sequence continues at coordinate 72,776 of MJUU01007146.1, forward strand.
ACTAAGGAGTATCTCCCTCAAGCAAAGCTCTGACCTTAGCTTATTTTGGCTTTACATTCAGATCATTTTGGGTATTTGTTCTCTATCAGTTTTTAACATATTTGATTTTATGGTCTTCCAAACGTGTAGATTTTATCTGCACTGAAGAGACATAAGTTGTCGAAATGTGCATATGCAGAAAATAAATTCACAGTAACTTCGGTATTTAGTTATTTATTATTTACTAAATGTAACTTCATTTTTGGATAATCAATATTTGATAGTTTTGTTCCAAATATGCTATTTAATTTTTCTATTCACATTTATAATTAAAACTATCATGAAAGTTTTATGAAGTGATTTTTACTGAGGGTTGTAGTTACAAAATTCTATAAAATTCTGAATTTCATTTTTCAAGACCGTTGCTGTCCAATTTGAACAGACGTGATCAACTTTAGGGCTGTAGATACAATCAATGACTTAAATTTCCACGATACGACTGTTGACGTACATGTAATGGCGTTAAAATGACAACCATCGAGCTATATGGTTTATCGAATCAAGTTGAAGCTATGTATACGCAGGAAATGGGTAATTATATTATGAATGCAAACCTTCTAATGCTTTCAATCGAAATGCTATTTCTTCGTTTAATTTTTCCTGTTTAACTTTAAATGTCTCGCACTTTTGAAGCCTCGTTAGAATATTGCTGTTTGATGTATCTTGCTTCCTGATGTAATTGCTTAGGTTTAAATTCTGTTCATCAAACTTCTGATTGGTGACTAAATTTGTCTCCTCTACTTTAGTCGTCAAATTAGATATTTCCTCGTCAATATTTTGAATGCTTCTATTGATAAACTTTTCTTGTTTGTCATATCTTAAAAGTAGTCCTAAAAATATAAATAATCTGCAATAGATATTTTGAGTGAAGATGAAAATAAAAACACAAGATCTGTTTTGACTGAATAAATTGTGCATGTATTGTTTAAGATAGTTGCCGCCTTTAAATTTAAATGAAAGTAATGAGAATTTCCTGAAAGCGTCCTGAATTAGTAGGCCTAAATGAGAGGTAAACCAAAAAAAAAAAAAAAAAAAAACAAAACAAACAAACAAACAAACAAACAAAAAAACAAGAAAATGTAGGTTGATTTTCAAATACAAGCAATTAAAAATTAGGCGGGAAATGTCTATTTTCCAGGTTTTGATGGGTTTAGTATGGCAATTTGTAAATCTCTAAAATTGAGTGAAGTAATAATGTCAATTTCAAATGAAATACCTACAAGGGCCGAAAAACATAGTCACATGCCACGATATACCAGGGAAATGCAAAAAGAAATAATAATAAAATAAATAAATAAATAAATAAACAAAACGTCAACAAAGATGGGTACTCGATTCGACAGCCGAACTTAGTATCTTGTCATGATTTCTTAAGTCCCTTTAAGACAGAACTTGTTGACAAGTCTGGATCTTTCCCTCAGCAGAGGTGCTTTATTATTTTTTTATGATATATTTTAAACATTTTACATAGTTGTACATAAAATGATCGTTACATTGTCAATATAACAAGAAAAAAAAAAACAGTACATAGGCACGAACAGTTCATATGTAAAACATTTAATTTAACCACTGTGACCTTTGACCTGTTTTAATTATTTGTATGTGTTCCAGAAAATTCATGTAATTAGGAAATACGCGTATTTCCTAAGTCTGTTATATATTTGTATTTCTCTTGAATACATCTATATATCTAAGTTTCTGACTTCAACGACCGAAATCTTTGTCTCACTGAAAAACTTCTGCATCAAGGGTTTAAATATCATAAATTGATAAGAACATTCTCTAAATATTATTATAGATACATTGACTTATTAAGAAAATTTGGTTCTACATGCAGGGCCCTTATACATCAGGGCATTTCACATCCAAACTTCTATGGAAATATCATTTACAAAGTGCATAAATTCAAAAATTGTCCTTCCAAACTTATTAATCCGTTGAACAAACTTATTCATAAAGGATATAAATACAGCATTGTTGTTAAATCTTTACTTCTGGTTTTTGTTGGCAAAAATATTGACCATCTCCTAAATGCTTTACACCATAACTAACTTTAAACAATTTTTCATATTGGCAGTATTTGGCATTGCACAATATTATGTTCTTCTTTCATAATTGATGATGTTGTTATACCAAATCTATTTAGAAGTATTTCAATTGAAATTTCATATGTAAGAAGGCTTGATATCATAGTCAACGGAAATTATGTCCTTAGCTAGCTGTCAGTAACTGCGAGCATTTGTCCGGACAGTACCTGTGTGTATTGTCTTCATGTTTTATGTACTTCATTGTAAGGGTACTCGTCTTGATAAGTTGGACTTTTTTCTAGTTTGATTTTTACTGTGAGTCTTTTTGTGTATTTATTTTTAGCCATTCACCACACATAGGGGGNAATTTTTGCGCCTGTCCCAAGTCAGGAATATGTTGGTCATTGGCTTGTCCTTGTCTTCTTATAAAATTTTAGTTTCTTGATATTTGGGTTATTGGATGTGGTTTGTTTCCATTGATTTATTCACTTTTTTACCTTTTCGGGGCCATTTAGGGCTTAGGATTTCCTTTGATTGGGTTCTAGTGCTGCTGATGAGGAATAAATTTCCGAAATGGCCATTTAGCTCATTAAAATTATTGCAGTTGGGGTTAACATATGTGTTATGTTCTCATGTTCATTTACTTCATATCCTTTCGTAAAATATTACTATATGGTGTGAGGTTCCTCACTGTGTTGAAGACCATATGGTGACCCCTAGATGTTTTGTTTTTGGTCGTTTTAACCTGGATATGGGATGTTGTCTCCTTGACATTTACCCCATTTCCTTTCTTTTTCATATTCATGTATGAAAAGTTTATGTTAAATAATTCAAAACTTTTAGCAAAGATTTTAGTTTTGGACTTGCAGAACACAAACATACAGACCTGACAAGAACAATATGTTCCTATCCCTTCATCTGGACCGTAAAATTTAGATTTCGAAACAGCTTATAACTTTGTAAATTTCATAGAATGGATATTTGTATAAGGTAGATATGAAGGGAACTGACTAAAATAACGATAAAATCTCAAAACAATACTGCTGTAAACGTGGAAACATTCTCATGGGGTATTATTTGCTATATTCCACACAAATTCATGAAAATATCCCTCACGCAAAAAGTTTTGTGTTGAACTATTATATGTTAATACAATGATATCGTCATAAACAAAGCGTTTTAATTGTGAACTGTTTCTCAAACAAAATCGCGAAAAATCATGCAGAGAATATTTCCACGTTTAAAGTAATTTAAAAGTAAGAAAATGGTCCAAATTTTCTTGCTTATTCTATTTAACGAGGATTTATGAGACTAAGGAAACAAGTTTTTCACCTTAGGATTAGACAGGTGTCCCACAATAAGCAAAGAAGAGATAGGGAGTAAATGGACATGAGACAAAGTCTCAACAAATACGTAGCAAAACAAAGAAATGTAATAACACTTTTAATGTTGTTCTTCATCTTAAAGTCACAATGAAACCTTCAAAAAAGATCTTTGCTAATATCTACCAGTAAGTTCAAAACGGTCCCAAGCATCAATTTGAACGGAATTCATTGCTTTATTCCGAGTAATGCAACAGTCATGTTCTATTACCCATGGATACGGGATCGTAAATAAACATAAAATCAAATGGCGAAGTGTTTTTAAAATTGTTTTCCTCCATTGCCAGAGAAAAAGATTATCTGAAGGCAATAACCAAATTTAAAAACAACGATAGTTTGCAGCTACAAATATATGCCCTATAATATCGAATACGACAAGACAATAGAGAAATATTGACAATATTTGTTTTAAAATAGCCATGAAGGAAGTATGAGTGTCAGGAATTTTGTAATAAGAAATAATCTTATGACATTTTATTTTGAAGAAATTTTTTTATAGAACAATATGAGCAAAAAAAATTGAAAATTCATGGAAGAGTTTTTGAGATATAAGACATCAAAATTTTGGCGGGAAACAATTATCTCTAGAGTTTTCCTTCAACTTCCATAACCTGTTTATATGCCTTGAAATATACGAAAATATATTTGGAAGTATATAAAATTTTGTACATTTGTCTATTTTATGCATTTTAAAGTGACCTATTAACAACAAAATGTGATACATGTGAAAAAAAAATCCCTGTTTAAATGGAAAAAACCCGAGGATATCGAATGCTATTGAAATCTGACGCTCATATTCCCGTAATCTATGGTAATTTGCTTGTGACGTATTGTCCAAAGCGATGGATAAATCCTTGTTCACACACACGGCGATGCTAACCTCCCTCGTTAAACTAGTTAGATTGCGTATGATGACTCTGATAGATTAAAGTTTTTGACATTAAGAGAGTATACTTGATTTTATCTATCTCATCACAAAAAGTTGATACAATTACTTTACCGCATTTGCCAAGCCAGTTTTGTCATTTCTTGATTGACGGCTAGATCTTATCTATCATATTTATTTGACCAAACGACTGATATAAATTTAAGAAATAATTCATGGCAGGTATATTGTTATTGCAAACCATGGGCTGGGCCTTTATATTCGAATTTAACCCAGAGCAATAGCGAGAGGTTAAATTTACGAATATGAAGGCCCAGCCCATGGTTAAATGACAATAAACATATACCTGCCATGAATTATTTCGATTCTAATATGACAGAAAATTGAATTTTCCATTCTGAAGCGACCTAAGAGAAGGCGGATTTCCCGTTTCCATTGATGTCTGTGTCTATGACGTCACAATACACAAGCTGACGTTTTCAAACAGATGCAAGGTTCAAAATCAAAATCGAAAGCAAAATAATGCACATTTAGGTGTCTGAATTACATGATTAAATTAAAATATGATCTTAACTTTTATATTCTTCATAAATTAAGACAAACAAAACAAAAAATAATGGTTGTTTTGCATCCCTTTCACTCTTATTCGGACACCATTTGCGCATATGCGAAACATATGGTTATCGAGTATTATACTGGTTGACGATTTACAGGAAACATATTAGAATATATGTTAAAAAGGTTGTCGAATGTGCTAGCAGGTTGTCTACCGGTGTTGTCATCCTGTCTCATGATTTCTATACAAGCATCGAAATTTTTTCTGGTCATGTGGTTTATTTAATCTAATCAAAGAATGTCGAATATTTAGATATATAATCATAAACTTCGTACAGATTAATTCTTAATATATTAGAGTATAGAATTTATAATAAACAATGAATGGATATGGAAATGAACATGAGACAAAGTCGCTAATAAGTGTTAAAATAAAGCAATGGATAATCGCTTTGCTGTTATTCACCAGTTGCTATTGAATATTCTTATAGTCTTCATCTGATATACAGTTGGGTGCTGACGCATCCAAGTGCACTCCAAAAGCGTTCCTTGCGTGCACTTTGCGTGCACTTGAAAGTGATTTCATGACAGCCTAGAGTGAACTTGTGACCACTTTCAAGTGCACTTGAAAAGAAGATACGATCGCGGGAGTGATCGCTAAGTGCACTTGAAGTGAACTTCGTGGCAGCTTTGGATTGCTCTTAACGATTGGTCAGTTCAAAACACGTGATATTAATATGACGAAATTAACTTGAGCAAAAAGTATGAAAACTCGACGACTTCATTCTCTTTTTAATATATTTTTGATAATAAATTAAAACCAAAATGCCATTATAAATTATTATTAGCGTTGTTTTGTTTTATTTATACATTCCATGCTTTTTTATACGTCACATTATATTCTTAATAAATCTTTTAATAAAGGGTCATTTATCGAGGCCATGTTCATGCCTGAGACATTAAATTCATATGTTATTTCAAAAAAACTTTGTCAAAAATTAATCCGAAAGTTGGAGATATTATATGTTGGTGCTTATTTCAATTGTCGCGACACAACATTTATATGTATTTTTCCCAAAATTACCTTATAAGATTGAAATATTTTTTATTTCAGCCTTTTCCTTTCTCGCGATACCAAATTTATACATCTTTTGTTAAAAATAACATCAAAAGTGGGAGATATTAGGTGTCGGTGCTTATTTCATTTGTCCTACCACAACATTTACCTTGTAAGACTGAAAGACTGAAACATTTTGCATTTTATCTTTTTTCCTTTCTCGAAATACCAAATCTATACATCTTTTGTTAAAAATGACCCCAGAAGTGGGAGTGATTAGTTGTCGGTGCTTATTTCAATTGTCGCGACACAACTTTTAGATGTATTTTTCCAAAAATTACCTTCTAAGATTGAAATATTTTGCATTTTAGCCTTTTTTCCCTCTCGCGATTCTCGCGATACCAAATTTATACATCTTTTGTCAAAAATGTACTCAAAAAGGTGTATATAATATATGAAGTAGCTTATTTAAATTGTCACGACACATCATTTTTATGTATTTTTCCCAAAATTACCTTCTAAGATTGAAATATTTTGCATTTTAGCTTGTTTCCTTTCTCGCGATACCAAATTTATGCATCTTTTATCAAAAATGAATCCAAAAGTGGGAGATATTATATGTTGGTGCTTATTTCAATTGTCGTGACACAACATTTATATGTATTTTTCCAAAAAAAACTATAAGATTGAAATATTTTGCATTTAAGCTTTTTTCCTTTCTCACGATACTAATTTTATACATCTTTTGTTAAAATTGGCCTCAAAAGTGGGAGATATTATATGTCTGTGCTTATTTCAATTGTCCCGACACAACATTTATATGTATTTTTTCCAAAATTACCTTTTAAAACTGAAATATTTTGCATTTTAGCTTTTTGTCTTTCTTGCGATACCAAATTGTTGCATCATTTGTCAAAAATGAATCCAAAAGTGGGAGATATTATATGTTGGTGCTTATTTGACTTGTCGCAAAACAACATTTATATGTATTTTTCCTAATATTACCTTATAAGATTGAAATATTTTGCATTTTAGGTTTTTACCTTTCTCGCGATACTAAAATTAAACATCTTTTGTTAAAAAATGACCTAAAAAGTGGTAGATATTATATGTCGGTGCTTATTTTAATTGTAGCGACACAACATTTATATTGATCTTTTCCAATATTACCTTATAAGACTGAATATTTTGCATTTTACCTGTTTTCCTTTCTCGCAATATCAAATTTATGTATCTTTTGTCAAAAATGAATCCAAAAGTGGGAGATATTATATGTTGGTGCTTATTTCAATTGACGTGACACAACATTTATATGTATTTTTCACAAAATTACCTTATTTAAAACTTTTGTAAATATTACCTTATATAAAACTTATAACCTTATATAAAGCTTCAATTAGCAATGAATACCTCTCAAACCGGTGCTAGGGGCCGTCTTGAACTTGCTATGAGGTATGAGTAATGCTCATTGTTGAAGGCCTCATGGTGACTTCAAGATGAAGAACAACAATAAAAGCGTTGTTCCATTGCTGTGTTTTACCATGTATTTGTAGAGAATTTGTCTCATTTGCATTTACTCCATATCCCTTCATTGTTAATCTTGAAAGGATGTGATAAAGTAAAATATTTTAAAAAATGAGTTATTTTATTCATTTGTAAAGATTTAGTATAAACCGCATAATGAAAACCTGACTTTTCAAACATATTTATGTAAAGATTTACAAAAAGTTATATCGCGACATGTAAAAACTCTTCGAAATGATATGATAAAGTAAAATAATTTAAAAAATGAATTATTTTGGTCCTTTGTAAAGATTTAGTATAAACCTGACTTTTCAAACATATTTATGTAGAGATTTACAAAAAGCTATATATCACAACTGGGACTAATATAACATATTATATTAGTCCCAGATCACAACATATGAAACCCAGCTATTTCGAAAAGGATATAATTAGATAAAGTATTTAAAAAAAATAGATATTTTGGTCATTTGTAAAGATTTAGAATAAATCACATAATAAAAATATGACTTTTTGTAATTTATAAAGATTGGGTTTATGGGGTATAGACGAGTTTCCAATTGGTGAATTTTCCCGGAAAATTTTGACGTCACAATATAGATTTTCGGACGTCATAATCTTACGTGACGCAATTTACTCCGATTGACCCCAGGTCAATTGAGGCAATTCATTCATAAAATGAAATTGGAAATTCATCTATACGCGGGAAGTGCGACTTGCCATTTCAAGCGAGTTGAGGCAATAAAATCGTTGAAAACGGATCTGAGACTGGAATACACGTTCTTATAATTCTACACGACTGCCGTTTTCATTTTTGTTGCGGGAATATATTATCTTACATGTTTTATAATTTATATATAACTGCATTGGTATTTTTTAGCGTTAGCTTATCAGAAAGAACGCTACGTGGAAATAAATTTTTATAACCTCAGCTATCGCTTATAAAAAATGCGATCTATCTATATATATTGAAGATAACCTCGTTTTAAATAGTGATCCTCGCGACAGCTTTCAAGTGCACTTGAAGTCCACCAGTGAACGCGAAAATACCTGTCATGGAATAGCTACCTATTCCAAAAAAGTGAACTTCGCGACAGCTAAGAGAACGCGAAGTGCACTTGAAAAGTGAACTTCAAATTCACTTAAGTGCACTTTTTGGAACGTTGCGTCTGCACCCATCTGTATGTTAGTCAAAAAATATTTCAGGTTTTACATTTCACCTACCAGTCTGGATGTTTATTTGGTTTGAGTGATAGTGTTTTCTCTTCCTTCCGTCCGTCCGTTATAACTGAGGGAATCCATCTCTTATCCACTTTACTTCTTGAATCAATTGATATTCATGTATTTCCATAAATCTTACGAAATTAGTAATCTCTGTGACAGATTGTAAATAAGAATCTTTTATTTCAGAATCTTAATTAATTGATTTTTGGGGTTTCCCATAGCAAAAAATGGATCTGTTTTACCAGATGCCCCGAGGGTATTCGAAATTTACAGTTTTTATCGAAATTATAACCCCTTAAAAATACTGAGACTTCATTCCGTGTATGGCACTCGGTAGATGTCCTTGGTACTGGATCTGGCTTTCTATTTCAATATTTTTGGAAATGAGTACTTCTCTTTTGACTACTTTTGGATTATGGCTTTCCATATTATTTGATTTTAATGCTGCTGATGAGAGGTTACTCCTTGAAACACGTGTACAACATAACGAATTGTCCTGTTTTTATGCAACTTCGGTATTTTTTGTATTTTTGAACCATTGGGTCGATGCCACTGCTGGTGGACCAGAGGTCCCCGAGGATATTTACAAGCCCAATAGTCAGACTTGTCTGACATGAAAATTTTACCTTGCATGTTTTAGAAATTTACAGTTTTTTATCAAAATTCTAACCCCTTAAAAATACTGAGACTTCATTCCGTGTATGGCCTTCGGTAGATGTATATCACAACGAAATTTTTTTGTATTTACGGTTTTGATCTAAACAAAGATTTAAGCTTTCTTTAGCAATATTTTAATATTGGAATCAAAAGTTAGGGTGTACCTAGCAAGATCTTTTTCTTCTGGAATGAATGAAAATATGTCCTAGTGTAGGCAAAATTGGAAGCAATACATTGTTTTTGTTGATTCAAGCTAGTTTTTCATATTCGCTGATTATTTTGAACACTTTAATACGACATTTTATTTTGTTTGATCGCCAAAAAGCTCGTTGCTTACATAAAAACTATATTTCCTCTTTTTTTTCTTTTCCGTTTTAATCTATATATTACTTTGGGCCTCTTTTTTAAATATCATCTCAGCTTATCGATTCAGTGTTAAATGGCGATATGTTTCACAGAAATGAAAAAAAAAGAAATTTGTTCATTGACAGTGTAAAAAATATATAAAAAATTACATCACAGATCCTGAATTAATTGAACTGGATTCAGAATTTTAGCATTTAGAACAATTTGCTGTGATAAAAAAAACAACAATAAGATTATTTTATCTGCAAAGTCATACCATGTATTTTGCAGGTTTGCCACCCACTTTCTTTTACTCCATATCCCTTTATTTTGTTTTTTTTTCTCTATTCTATGTTGTCTTTGCATTTGTGTATTGCCATTGTCTTTGGATTATTCTTTTTCAGACTAACTGTTTGGTTCTCACTTACTTTTATTGTGTTTTTTATTTGAAGTATTTTTGATTGATAGGAAAAGGAAAATACACCTTCCTGCATAGGCTCAACTAAATCCACTTTCACAACCTCAGCAATTGCATTATAATCACATGGCTTTATGTCACAATCTGAAAAAATAATGTTTTAGGCAATTAAATCGAAGAAAAGGCTTTAATTAAGAATAGAATGCAATATTTTGTAGTTTATTGGAGTGTAAAAGCGTGGACCGTAGCACAGTTTAAATGAAGAGCGCTTTTACCCGACAATAGAAATACGAAATATTGAATTCAATACTTAGAATTACATTCCGTAAATGGAATGCCAGTTTTCACGCGAGATAACTTAATGAAAATCGGGATGATGCACTATTTTCTTGTATAGATTACTTCGCCGTCTTTGTTTCCTTTTGTCGATGTTAAGGAGTCGCGTGCTTGTGTAGTTTTACTGACTGATAAAACACAGTGACGGAAATGATCGGAAGTACTCGTAGCCAATCAAATACGGGGATTTCCATACGAATCGGAATGAATGTAATTGTATAATGATAAAAGAATAAAACAAGACTAAATAATCAATGACGGGATATAGAGTCAACTATTCTGTATCCTTTCGTAAAATATTCAAATAAGTCTTTAAAAAACATCCTGTAGTTGTATCATTTGATTACAATTTAAGAATTTAAGTGTCAGATTTGAGTAAAGTATATGCAAAACACTATCTAAAATATCTAAAATTGTTCCTGAATCTTACCATAAAATTTCAAATCAATTTGATGATTGAGATCCCTCTTCAGGTTTTTGTAGATTTTGGTCATATCGGCATATCCTTTAATTGTTTCATTTTTAGTACTACAGTCATTAAGGGTAATATCAATGTTTTGTTCCTTTGCCCAAACGGATAATCCGGTATGAAACCTCATTGATACATTACCAGCATCACCTAAAATTTAAAATATATTTTGTTATTCTGCAATTGGGTAATTTTTATCGCGTGTAAAGGGGTACGTATAAAGATGAAGTTTATACGTCTACGAACAGTATAAACCATTAAAGCCAAGCCTTTATGGCTAATATTACAGCCTTCTGTGTATGAATATGATATTGTATGACGTCAACACGCACTCCCTTCTCCTATTTTACTCAATTAGATATATAATTTTGATAAAAAAATATTTATTGCATCTTATTCAATTATTTACAAATATAATTGAAGCAGTTGATATCAATTCATGCATTTATTTTAATATTCAATTGTGTTCTATTTCTTTTGTGTTAATTTCGTTTTCGCAACGGGTAACAAGTTATCATTATCAAAGTGATGGAAACTGCAATGTTCTATTTAGGGGAATTGTTGATACATATTCATTTCCAAATATTTTGTGCCATTCAAAATAAAGTTATTTATATTTTCAGATTGCAGTGTAAAAACAATATACTTGTAGTGTCTTCAGATATGAAATTTGTAAGTGTTCCTTACGAGAAAGTCTGAAATGCTAGCTGAAGCTTGCATTGCTCCTGTTTCTAAGCCTCATTAAAATAAATCTCATATTTGAAGACACTACACGAATATTGTTTAATTATTTGCGGTGGCGAGTCCTTGATATGCATAGGAATACATTGATGAGGAAATACTGGCAACATGATGTCATACACAGCAAAAATGAGAAATCGCATATGTTTCAAATAAGCAATATTTATCGATTAATATGGACTTTTTACGAAGTCAATATGTTATATCACTAGCAGATATTTAATTATCTTGTTTTGCTATTTTGATCTTATCGCGATCTTGACAAGGTTAACATTATATTTCAAGATAGTGTACGATTTTAAGTTGGTTTTCCAGATAATTGTTTTCAAGGACAATCAAGACGTGTTAGGATATTTTAAGATTTAATAAAATCCAGTTGTTAATTGCTTTCAGGAATGATTAAGACGAGTTTAGGTTGTGAAGATCAAACAAGATCTCGATTTGATCTTATTTGATCATGACTAACTTAACTCATCTTGATCGCCCTTGAACGCAGTTATTTTGTTTGATCTTGATAAACTGAACAGGTCTTGATCGTCCTTGAAATCAATTTTCTTGAAATACAACTGAATATCTTACACTGTCTTAACAAAATTATGTTCAGCCTGTCACGAACGTGATAAGATCAAAATGACCAAACAAGATCATAACATATCTGCTAGTATATGGACCTGTCAGGTTTATATTGACCGAGGACGAAGTCCAGGGTCAATATATTCCTAACAGGTCCATATTTACCATATTTACAGAGTAAAAAGTCCATCATTTTATATTACGTTTGTAGTTTTATGGTATCTCGTTAAATTTTTGTGGAGGAAAATTTTGTCAATACATCGGAATTTAATTAGAAATAGAACCTTTATTTGAAGGCGCATGTGGATCTGCCATTATCTAGAGTGGGTTACAATATATTTGTCATTGATTTCAGTGGTTGCTCTGTAAAACATTTTAATATACCCTTTTATTTCTCTGGCAGAATCTCCTATTAATGTGTAAAGCGTTTTCAAATATTTGTTTTATAATATTTTTTCATAAGATCTCTCTTAGGGAAAAGCTGTAGTCTGAAAGTCCAACCAGACATGTGGCTTAAAAAAAAATAAAAATAGAAACATAACGTCAGTATACTTAAAAATAGAAACATAGCGTCAATACACCTAAAATTAGAAACAACGCTGAAATATACTGGATATCCTTAAAATCACGTGAGTGTATTAGCCAATGAGACTAATAAAAACTTACACCATATGTTATATATTTTATCATTGGATCACCTTAAACCATGCAAAATGTAATAAGTCCACATCCTTTGCAGGCTTTTGTACGTAAAAGACCTTAAATAAAATTCAACATTTAAATTGTATGGAGAAGACGTTAAAATAATATTTCTAAAGTAATTTTTGAACAATTCCTGTGTGGGAAATTTTAGAAATTAAATAATTAATAAAATACTTCAAAATGAAGAAAAATTTTGCATAATTATTTCATAAGTTAATCCTTAGTAAAGTCGTTGTAATATTTTGATTTACTTCATAACAAGCCCAACTTTTTTCAGTCAAATTATAATTTATTAGAGCCACTCTTTACATATTTATTAAGCAAAATACCTGAAAAATGTTTGATTTATCAGTATAATGCATTTGCATGATTCTGATATTGACCTAAACTTCATACGAAACGTGGTGACTTACAAAATCACAAACAACACTAAGGATGTTCGCTGGGCATAATTATATACCATTCAACAAAAGAATTAATTCACAAAATTTTGTTAATGTTTTTGTATTTTATTTTCGTGTGTTAATGTATTTAACGCCGATACGCATTTTTTATCCATTTTTAAATCAATTCCGAAACGGAAACGATGAAAATCTGGAATTGTAGTTTTTGCCCGATGATCGAGTTCGCCGATAACAGATGGGTGATCTAAATTGTTTGACGTCAATAATTGGGACACTTCATCAGGTTAACAATTTGGGATCGTAAAAAGTGGAAAATAATGTCTCAATTCGATGCCTTGTACAATGCAAAATAAACGTGGACAATGACTTAGCACAGCCAGACCGCCGATTTTGATTTTTTCCCTCGAAATTCATTGTTATGTAGAAAGGAAAACAAACTAAAGACTATTGATCAGTCTTAAGCACATATGTTCATCAAATGATACATCACGTGGCGGTAGGTGCGGTGAGACGTTGCAACGTTAAGATCGCGTAACTTGCCTTTTACACTTATGAGAACGGTAGTTTGAGCGAAAAATAAGCATGAAGAATTCATTGTTGAAATAGCAAACAGAGGTTTGAAGTCAGCCGGTCCGAAAATGTGATGGTTTGGTGAAAAGAAATTTTAGAATACTTACTATTTACGTCAGAAAATAAACATTCTGGAAAATGACCTTGACCGTTACAGGAAATGATTCAGAAATTATAAGATAATTTTCGGAGGCATTATATTAATTCTTATGTGCAAAAATACATTTCACCTACGAGTTATGGTTTTCTGCTAGAAAGTAAAATAATATTGTTTGATAAAATATGTGTATCGTTTCTTTTGTTGGGTAGTTAATATACTCTTGGTCACAAATATGGAATATTTTTTGTTGAGAATTTAAAGATATTTAAGCGCTGTTTTGTTTTCAAAAATTCAGATTATCCATTTCCTTTAAACATCGCTGAAATTTTCACTTAAATCATTCTTGTAAATCTTGGGCATCGAAGGTTGCATTTTGGGGAATATTTGTACATCTAATATGTGATTTTAAAATGTTACATTTTCACCAAAAAGGGGGTTTCAAAACGGATTGACGGGGTGGTCTGAGAGATTCATAGAATCAAAAACATTCGTACTTTGCAGTTAGAAAACAATATTCACAGCAAGATATTATACTTTCATCCACACACTTTTGTGAATAATGTCAAAAAAGGAAAAAATAATAATGAAGAGATTTATCCCTTATAACTGTTTACATTGTTAAATTATAATAGATGAATGGGCGACAAAGTCATCTTTAATTAGCGGTCTTTCTATTGTTTTATCCTGTTTTTATGCCTCCTCCTGTGTTGTTTGATTAACCCTTGGCATCGGAGTTGTTTTTTATCCATAATTTCTCATTCTTTAATAGTTCTTTTGACCTCCTCTACCTTTAAGATCCAATCCTCCTTCACCCTCAATTCCCAAGATAAGCACGCGAGCAATAAAAACGAGCAGCGTGAGCAGCAAAATGACAACATGAGCATACCCTTAGACAGCGACTTTGTCGCTTTTCCCATAGCACATCAGCAGTAGCAATATTCTCGAGATGAGCATGCGAGCAGTAAAAAAAGCAAGTGAGCAGGCAAGTGAGCAGCAAAATGAGCAGCGTGAGCAGCGAATTGGGCACGTGGGTAACCCTTAAACAGCGAACTAAGCACATGGGCAAACCTTTAAACAGCGAAATTGTCGCTTTTCCTACCACACAAGATGAACACACGAGCAGTGAAATGAGCAGCAAGTGCAGCGCAATGAGCACTTGAGCATATCCTTAAACAGCGAAGTTGTCGCTTTTAATACCACAAGATACAAGGCACTTGTCACAAGCAGCACTAACCGCTGAACTCCCAAGATGAGAACGTGAGCAGCGAAAATGAGCAAGTGAGCAGAGAAATGAGCAGCGTCAGCAGCGAAATTAGCAGGAGAGCATACCCTTAAACAACGAAACTAAATTTTTACCACCACACAGCAGCAGCTTTTCCCGAGATGAACACGAGGAAGCGAAAGAGCACGGGGGCAGTGAAACGAGCAAGTATTGCGGACTGTGGTATAAAATAAAATAGAGAAAAAGTGCCCTTTGTTATATATTTATGGTTAAATTATATGAAGTTTCAGCATATACAATAGAGAAAATGTGCCTTTTCTAATATATTTAAAGTCAATTTATAGGAAGTGTCAGTATTGTGGACACCGGTATCAATACAGATTAATACATGGGCCTTTCCATATCGGCCTGGTTGTCTTGCCGATACAAAATTGAGGAATTCTATGGGTCGAGGGATGATAATCAGGTTAATATGGAAATACACATGAATTAAACTATTTGTTACATACTTCCGACGTTTAGAAATGCCAGTTGTTTATTTATCCAGGCCAATATGGACCGGAAGTCGTCTATTTTGTCTGAGATGCACGAGGAGCATAAAATAATCTTCTATTTTCCTGGGGTGTGTAAATATCGACAGTTAACTTTTGGTCATATTGATAATGCAAAAATACTTTTTCTACTAAGTATGTAATAATTTAAAATGTAGGAAAAGTGTCTTTTCTTATGTATTTATTTATGAAGTTTCATTATTGCGAACACCGGTTTATTATAAAATAGAGAAAAAAAGTGCCCGTTCTTATATATTTAAGGTTAGATTATAGGAAATGTTGTTATATACTCGCTGCACAACGGCTACTCACATTAGTCGCCGCTGTACACCAAGAATAGGCCACTTACACCATCGCCATCTAACTGGCTACTATCAACGGACATGCCACCACAGCGAAAACCGCCAGCTAAAGCCAGGAGAATTTATTTTTGAACGTCAACAATCCAACAAAGGCCCTTGGGCCAGACGGGTTCTTAACCACCTATCATCATCAATTTTGTTATTGCAAACACCTATATAATATAAGATAGACAAAAAGTGCTCCTCCTTATATATATATTTATGGTTAAATTATATGAAGTTTCATTATTGCAGGCGCCGGTGTAATACAAAATAGAGAAACAACGGCAGTAGAATACCGAAGAAACAAAGGGATGAAATTCACAAAAATCGAAGTTCAAAGACAGGGCAAAAACGAGAACACAGAAAACAATGACGTTAGACACAAAAACAATGACGCCAGACAGACATAAAGCACAGAACCAGAAACCACAACATTCAGAACAAAGGCATTCACAGTGTGAACTCCAGTGAAACTGAGAGTGACATCAGGTGCTCCGGAAGGGTAAGCATGTCCTGCTCTGTTAACAGTACCCGTCACACTGTAAGTGATTTAATCCGGGAAAATGTCAAAGTCGGTAGTCAAATCCGGGAAGACGTGAATCTAGCTGAAAATGTCCACTTTCATTTGGGATACTGACACGTCATATCTTTCAATGATGCTATTGTGACGGCCATAGAATTTCTTGAGGGATGAAGGTTGAACAAATCTCTGACTAAGCAGCTTTTGGGACAGTGTTTTTGCTCTGTTCAAAAAATCACTGTACAAACTCAAGCTCGACAGTAACGAATCAGCTGTGAAATGTACACTCCATAGGCTGGAGCGGTAGGTATATTGCTGCTAAGAAAGGGAAAGTTCACAATGGGGAAATTAAAATCATCACGCTTGTCATATGAAAATGTGCCTTTTCTTTTTTAAGGTTAAATCATAGGAAACTTCAGTATTGCCGAAATCGGTATAATATAAAACAGAGAAAAAGTGTCATTTCTTATAAATTCGTGGTTAAATTATAGAAAGTTTCAGTATTGTGGAGACTGGTATACAAAAAAAAATGTAGACAAACTGCACTTTCTGAAATATTTATGGTAAAATTATAGGAAGTTTCAGTATTGCAGACACCTGGAACCAAGGTATTGACTACTGGGCTGGTGAATATTTTCGGGAACTAACAATCCACTAGCAGAGGCATCGACCAAGCGGTAACAAATAACTAAATACCGAACTTTTATTGGGTCCGTGTTGTTCATTTTTGTATATGTGCGTGTCTTCATTTTCTTTTCTGTGTCATGCCCATGTTATGTCTTCGTTTTTTTGTTTTTCCGACGTTGCCATTGTCCTTGGATTGTTCTTTTTAGACTGACGGTTCGGTTCTCACTTACTTTACTTACTGTATATCTAAATTCTGCATATGACCATTTCGACAACTTATGTCTCTTAAAAACAGATAAAATCTTAACATTTGAAAGTCCATAATCACAGATATGTTTAGAAATTTATAGAGTCCAAAGCACCTAAATTATCTAAATTGAAAGCCAAAATCAGCTAAGGACAGAGCTTTGCATGAGGGAGATACTCCTTGGTTTTCAACAATATTTATAAAAGTTTTAGATATTGCAACTTTCCAAATAGAATCGGCCTCCAGGTCAGCACCGAAGTACTGAATACTTGGCTGGTGAATACTCTCGGGGACCAACAGTCCACCAGCAGAGGCATCAACCAAGTGGTAACAAATAACTAAATACCGAACTTACTGTAAATTTGACCATTTCGACAACTTATGTCTATTCAGAGCAGATAAACCTAAAGATTTGGAAGACCATAAACACAAAGATGTTTAAAACCGATAGAGACCAAATGACCTAAATTATCTAATTTGAAAGCCAAAAATCAGCTAAGAGCAGAGCTTTTGCATGTGGGAGTTACTCCTTAGTTTTCAATAAAATTTACAAAAAATTAAGATATTCCCTATTTTAGATAAAATTGAGAAAAAGTGCCCTTTCTTATATAGTTTTGGTTGAATTAAAGAAAGTTTCAGTACTGTGGACACCTGTATAATATAAAACAGCGAAAATGTGCCTTTTCTTATATATTTCAGGTTTAATTATAGGATGTTTCAGTATTGAGAACAGCAATGTAATATAATATAATGAAAATGTGCCCTTTCTTATATATTAATGGTTAATTTATCGAAAGTTTCAGTATTGCGTACACCGGTATAATATGAGATAGACAAGAAGTGCCCTTTCTTATATATATATGCTTGAATTATAGAACGTCTCAGCATTGAGGACTTCGGTAAAATATAATACATCAGCAAACGAATACCGAAGCAAGAACGAAGAAAGGGGAAATTCTAAATTCATAAATCCAAAATCACGGCAATTCACAGCAACACGAATTGAGACATGTGACAAAGTCAAAACAAATAAACAAAAATGAACAAGAACGCCACAAAACTAAAACACTAGCAGTATGAACCCCTATAAAAACTATAAAATAGGTAAAAAGAGCTCTGTCATATATTAATTGATAATTTTTTTGAAAGTTTCTGTGTTGTGGACACCGGAATAAAATTGAAAAAAGAGAAAAAGTGCGCTTTATTTTATATTAATGGTTATATTATAGGAAATTAAAGTATTGTGGACACAAGTATAATATTAAAAAGAGAAATGTGCCTTTTCTTATATTTTTAAAGTTAAATTATAGGAAGTCTCGGTGTTGCGGACACCGATATAAAACAAAATAAAGAAAATGTACCTTTTCTTATATATATGTTGTGTGCAGCTTGTTATTTTGTACAAATTATAATTAATATAAAAATTATGTGCAGATTATAATTTGTATATTCAGTTTGTACAAATTGAAAATTGTGCAAAATTAGCTTATTCAAATTATGATTTGTACAAAATAAGCCCAAAAATCACTTACAACTTGTACAAATCTTACATCATTTGCTCAAATTTGTTCCAAATGATGAAATTAATGAAAATATGTTTTATTTTAATTTAATATAGCACTTCAGACGAATTCACTAAAACAGTGTGAACTCATTTATAAGTTCTCACCTCACTAAAGTCAATTATACTTCACTTGATTCTATATTAGATAAAATTCATGACCTTGGGAGAGGAGCCCTTTTAGCAAAAATGGATATAAAATCAGCTTTTCGTTTATTGATAATTCATCCGGATGGTTTTGATCTGATGGGCATAAAAAGTTGGAATTCCTATTATATTGACAAATGTCTGCCTATGGGATGATCTTTGTCATGTAAGCTTTTGGAAACCTTTTCAACTTTCATTCAGTGGGAAGTGGAAAGAAGGGCACTCTCAAATTTGATTGATCACTATTTGGACGATTTCATTTTCATGGGTGCAGCACATTCCAATGACTGCAATTATATGATGTCAACTTTTAAGGAAGTTTGTCAAGAATTGGGTGTTCCTTTAGCAGATAATAAAGCAATGGGTCCTTGCACACTATTGCCTTTTCTTGGCTTTTTAATTGATACTGAGGAATTAAGAATCCTAATACCACATGAAAAATTAGAAAAATTAAGTTCCTTGCTGAGACCTTTATTGTTAAAAAACAAAGCTTCTTTACGTGAAATAGAATCCATAACTGGTTTGATGTCATTTTGCTCAAGAGCAATTCCCTCCTCCCGAGCCTTTATACGTAGATTTTATGACTTATTGGGCTCTGGCTATAAGCCCCATCATAAAGTCAAATTAACTGCTGAGGTTAAAACTGATATAATTATGTGGCTTCAGTTCTTAGAAGAATTCAATGGGCATTGTTTTTTTCCAAGAGAAAGCTTGGACATCTAATTTAATCATTCATTTGTTTACGGACAGTTCAGGAAATTCAGAGTTAGGTTGTGGTGCAATTTTTGGCCAAAGTTGGGTGCAATTTAGGTGGCCAAAATCATGGGAAAGAGCACAATTTATGAAGAATATGTCATTTTTTAGAAATGATCCCTGTAGTTCTAGCTATGTTTTTATGGGTGGATAAATTGACCAACAAAATTTTATTCCATATTGACAATTTAGCTTTAGTGAGTTTTTTAAACAAGAGGTCTGACAAAGATAAGCTTATCATGAAGTTAATAAGACCATTTGTCTTGCTGACAATGTTAAATAATGTAAATTTTAGGGCAGTTCATATTGCAGGTGTAAGAAATGACATAGCAGATAGCATTTCTCGCTTTCAGATGTCTCGTTTCCGGTCCCTAGCTCCAGGAGCAGATGTCAGCCCAGCAGTGATACCAATGGAATTCTTGACATAAATTTCAAGTCTCTAATTGCTTCTTTAATTGACTGTTCAATTGCACCTAGCACTTTAGATATATATAGAAGGGGAATAGTTGCTCTTAATGAGTTTCGTGTAAACTGCATTATACCAGAAATATGGCCATTGCCCTTGTGTGATTTATGTAAATTCATTGCATATTTGTTCCAAGCACAATTTTCATTGTCTACTATTAAGTGTTATCTATCGGGTATAGGGTTTTTCAATAGAATAAATAATTTCCAGGATCCAACACAAAAATTTATTATCAAGAAAATGCTAGAAGGAATTAAGCGATCAAGACCCAAAGTTAGCGACACACGACTGCCAATAACAAAGGATTTATTAATAGCCATTATAAGAATTTTGCCATTTGTCTGCAAGTCCGACTATGAGATGCAAATTTTTCAGACAGCTTTTTCACTAGCATACCATGGGCTTCTTCGAATAGGGGAAATTGCTCACAGTGGTCGATATTCTAGGCATGTAATTAGCATTTCTGATGTTTTACCATTGCCAAATGGGCTATTAAAAGTTACAATTCCGTCATCTAAAACCGATCAATCAGGCAAAGGTTATATTATCTTACTGCAGCCGCAACCAAATCCAGAAATATGTCCTTGCAGATTAATGCGCTCCCTTTTAGAGGTGCGACCTTTGTTCTCGGGCCCTCTTTTCTGTCATTTTGATTGAAGTCCTCTTACTCGTTACCAGTTTGTGGCTATTTTGAACAAACATTATTTAGAGTTGGCATTAATTATAATTGTTACAGCTCGCACTCTTTTCGTTTTGGTTGTGCTACTACATGTGTAACTTGTCCTTAGAAGGTGTACCTGATTCGGTGATCATGCAATTAGGACGTTGGAAATCTGATTCATACAAGACATATATTCGTAAATAAGTCATTGCAAATTTGTTTAAGTTTATTCTTTAATTGTTGAACAAATTTTCTTGACCTAAACAGAAACGCCTACCAGAATTTGGATTGTGGGATCTTCATTGGTGAAGAGGGCGTTTATAGAGGCAAGGACACGCCCAGGTGGCAGTAATCTGTGTCTTGAGAGAGTTAATGCAGAATTATAGTGGCAGGGAAAAGGGGGTATGACTATAGGGGAACTGAAAGGTAGAATCAGAACCATGTTAAACTTTGAAGACCCACCGCATTACTTGATTGTTCATGTTGGTGCTAATGATTTGGGGAATTGCCCAGCAGGTGACTTGCGTAACGAAATCAAGAAAAACTCTGAGAGTTATTTCTTGATATAATTTACAAGCTAGGACCAAAATTATTTGGTCCCAGATGTTACCAAGATTTAATTGGAAATATTCCACAAATTTAGTGGCAATGGAGAAATGTCGTTATAGGACAAATAATTCTGTGGCATTATATGTATTAAGATAGGGGGGTTATTACATTCGTTACCCGGAAATAATTCGGGATCCTCGTCTATTTGAGGATGACGGATTTAATTTATCACCTGTGGCAAAAAAACATCATGATAAATAAAATTCAGGGTGCTTTGGAGTATTTTTTAGATGGAAAAGGCAATGTTTTCCTCCCGCAGTGATTCTTGTATTACATAACTAGAAGTTTAGCAGTTTTTGATAATTTTATTTAAGTTGCACTATAAATCCTTTCTTCATGTTTATGTGTTGTTTTCTATTATAATTGTTGCAAATAAAAGTTGTGGAGAGATGACTTCAAGTTTTGGGTAACATACCCTTGTTTAAGTAGCCTATTTGTGAACAACCGGGATTTATCAAGCAAGTGACTGTATCAAATACACGCTCTTGAATAGCGAATGAGCTGGGATGTGTAAACTCCGTATGCCGTACTGTTGTGATGTTGCTACAAGGAAAAGGGTAGTTGACTACAGGAAAATGGAAGTCATCGCACCGATGTGGAAGTGTCTGTAGTAACCTTTATTTCGAGCTCTATTGGATAAATTGGATGAAGAAAATCCCCAAAGCGAGGGTTGTTTAGTGACAAAATATCACCTATATGGACCCAGATCACTAATTGACCTTTTGAACTGATACACACAAAAGTAGTGCTTAATTCGGTCAACCACTCCGCAGGCTTCGAAGGTGTACTGTTTACTCATAACTGAATGAATGGACATTGTAATGGCTGTTTTGGAAGTAGAACTTACTGCAAAAAAACTTATGTAGATATTCAACCTAATGAAATAAAGATATGTAAGAAAATTTTCAACTTTAGTAGAAGATGCACATTCAGGAATATTTTGATGTCGACATGTGGATTATTTTTATTATTTTCGGGGTTTGGCAAATACCGGGAAAATCAATCTGATATTCCACCCCGAAAATGAAATGGCAGCAACTTCAGACAATTCCGCTCCTTTTGAGGGGTGTGACATGTACCAACGAAATATAGAAATGGGTGGAATTACTCAAAAGGTTACTATTGGAACCTATGGAAAATTAATTGGTGTTCTGTGCCCAACTTATGCAGTACTCAATTTAGCATGTCATCAAACTTCATCCATTATTTGTAAACATCGTGGATTACCAGTTGGTCAAAAGCAGGTCAGTTTTACACTATCTGCTATAATTAGTCAAAACAATACAAAATAACATCCTCAAATAATATTTCTTTGAGAAATATTCAGATATTCTATCCAGGTATTTCGAATGTTTGAAAATGGCATTTGCCAAAATTTGACTCAGGGGTGGTTGGGCATTGAAAATTTTGTCCCGAGAGGTATCAATGTCTCTTTTTTCTGATGGAAAATGCAAAATCAGGAATGTTGCAAGATTGACAAAGATGTCTGGTTGAAAAAATGTGAATGTCAACCATAATTTGAGGTTTCACGCTTATGTGACATGCTTTTCATGCTTTTGTGCAAAGAACCAGGAAACTTTAATTTTGAGCCTATTGTAAAGAGCGAGTGTCAATTTCATACTGAAATTGAATGAAGTTCTCAGCCTGACATTATGAGGTAAAAATATAAAGTGTATACTCTCTCCACCAAGTGTACATACTAAGTGCATTGACACCCCCCCCCCCCCTTTTTGTGCACAAAAAGCAAACCAAGGCAACACCTGTGTCTGTACTATTACCACATACATCTTCATTGAATAAAGGAAATAAAACTTACTAACTGAATAAAGGAATTGAAAATTTAATAATGCACATGCTCTAAATAGTTCATTAAAGCAACTTTGCACATTTTTGGTTAATTCATGAAAAAAAGATGCACAAGCTTCATTATTAGGGGGACAACTCTCAAAGCTTTGCCAATAATTTCAATGTACCATATCACAATGCGGTTTTCCTTGAAAACTCATGACTAAACAATATTAACAAAACAGACATGAATCCTACATATTGGTATACCATACACAGACATGCATAAGTAGTGACATATTTGTACTTACATTCATACCGACATACATACATACATACATACTGACATACATATATACTTACATACGTACCGACATACATACATACATACATACATACATACTGACAAACCGACATACATACATACTGACATACCGACATACAAACTGACATTCATACCAACATACTAGTATATAGATACATACCAACATACATACATACTGACATACATACCAATATACATACATACTGACATACATACCAACATACATACATACTGACATACACGCCAACATGCATGCATGCTTATACCTACATACATATATGCATGCATACTTATACCGACATACATTAATGAATTCCCATACATACTGACATACCGACATACATACCGAGATACATGCATACATATATAATACATACATACACACACACCGACATACATACCAACATACAAAAATAATAACAAGTAGTTAATATTTTTATTTATTATATTTATTATCTGCTTCCTATGCATGCCGCACCTATTCTAAGGTTTTCGGTTTCCAGGGTCTTCTTTCCAAAGGAAATGCTTGGTTACCATGCATAAATTTATGTTTTTTCCTTTCACCCCTCATAATTATAACATTTAGCTATCCGATGAATGTTTTCAACAAGAAAGGATGACGTCATAATGCTGTGACGTCACAATTTATATGATGTCATCATATGCACTGTCAAAACATTGTGTTTTTCATACCAAAAGGGTTGGTTGATACTAAAACAGCTGTAAAACGGTTAAAACTAGTTGGATTTTGACAAATGAACCCATTTTAAAATTGGTATGCTCTATGCTGAATTATCATGACAATAAAAAATAATTTTACACACAAATAAGAACCTTTAATTGTGAAAATAAAGCTGAATTTTGCTAAAAATTACCATCAATTGGGACTATTTTCATAGAAAAAGCCATTTTTAAATAGATTTTATGGAAAATAGAGATGAAAAAGGAAAGTTTATGGGTTTATTTAGGTTTATTTTTATTTTAAATTGAAGTAAAGGGTTCAGAATAGTGTTCAGATAGGCATATAAAGTTATTAAGAAATATGCAATATTCTGCATTTTCTTGCGATATTTTCTGTTGTGGGTTGGACCATTAAAATATCTCTATATCCTTAATTATTTTTGTACAGATTTGGATAAAATTTCACAGAATTGTTCAGGAAGACCTACAGAATGGGATGACACTGGAAAAGAAGGAATATTTAACTTTCGGTCTTTCAATATGGACCCAGATCACTAATTGACCTTTTGAACTGATACACAAAAAAGTAGTGCTTAATTCGGTCAACCACTCCGCAGGCTTCGAAGGTGTACTGTTTACTCATAACTGAATGAATGGACATTGTAATGGCTGTTTTGGAAGTAAAACTTACTGCAAAAAAACTTATGTAG
Source organism: Modiolus philippinarum (assembly GCA_002080025.1). Lineage (NCBI taxonomy): Eukaryota > Metazoa > Mollusca > Bivalvia > Mytilida > Modiolidae > Modiolus > Modiolus philippinarum. Next base: position 97,994 of record MJUU01007146.1, read on the forward strand.
ATATTCAACCTAATGAAATAAAGATATGTAAGAAAATTTTCAACTTTAGTAGAAGATGCACATTCAGGAATATTTTGATGTCGACATGTGGATTATTTTAATTATTTTCGGGGTTTGGCAAATACCGGAAAAATTAATCTGACATGCCACCCCGAAAATGAAATGGCAGCAACTTCAGACAATTTTGCTCGTTTTGAGGGGTGTGACATGTACCAACGAAATATAGAAATGGGTGGAATTACTCAAAATGTTACTATTGGAGCCTATGGAAAATTAATTGGTGTTCTGTGCCCATATAACGGAAGCTTAAATTGAAGGATTGGGCCAATTTTTTATCTTTATCTTGAAGAAGCTCTTCGATGAATTCAGCCTCATAAGAGCGGAGGAAAAGATCGGCTAGGAGATGTGCACAGTTTGTGCCCATAGGAATTCCGATAGTCTGTTGAAAAAACAAGTCCTCCGAACTTGATAAATATAGTGTCGATCAGAAACTCTAACATATTCAGCACTTCTTCTTCTCTATATATTTTCTTCGATTCGGAGTCATTTAGCTTCTTCTCTACCTACAACAATGTACCTATATCTTCGTTCTACGTTTTAACCTGAAAAACTTATATGAATTAACCTTTCAGCCGAGATTTTAGTTGTTCATGAGGAATGGTATTGTAAAGTGTGGAAAAATCGAATGTTTTAATGCCTTTACAGTGTGATAATGATCTAGAGTTTTAGATATTAAGTAGATCTTTTGGGTTTTTCAAAATCCACATTTTAATTTCATTTACACCGCTTCTTGAAAAGCAAGTATTACATTTTCTTTGAAGGTCCTATTCTACAGCTGTCAAGATGGAAGTTAGAAATTTAGATATGGGTTTTGTGGAACATTTGGCAGATCAAACAATGTACCGTTCTTTCTATGGGCTTTTATGTAATTTATGTAATTCAAGTTACAAAAACAACCAACTGGAGCCTCACTTGGGAAGTAGTGAAGAGTGTTGCTTCATGCATTAAGACGTTGTGTTTTGAAGGTTAAGCAATTATTAAAATGAATTGCACAAAGATTAACTATGCCTTTCAGGCATTACTTCAAATTAAAGAGGACTTAAAGCAAGCAAGAAGCCTCTAAACATAAAAAATTAAAACAGAAAACAGATTTTGATAGGCTCAGGTACAAACATATGTAACTCTTTTAAATAGTGGAGGTGTATTGCTTTCAACGGTAAACATCTAGTGTATGTTTGGCGCGTGGGTAATTTGTATTTGATCCTAATGTTGCTGATGAGAGTTAACTCCTTGAAACACGTATACAGCATAACTAAATTTACTGTTTATTATGCAATTCAGGTATTTTTGTATTTTGAAACCATTGGACCGATATCACTGCTGCGGACCAGAGGTCCCCGAGGATATTCACCAGTCTAATAGTCCGACTTGTCTGAAATGAACATTTGCTTAGCGATTTATAAAATTTTACTGTAATATCAAAATTCTAAGCCCTTAAAAATACTCAGGCTTCATTCGTTTATGTCACTCGATGGATGTACTTAGTACTTGATTTGGCTTTTTCGATACTTTTGGTGATGAGTACTTCTTTTTGACCTTTTTTGAAGTATGGCTTACGTGAATGGCTTTCCATATTATTTGATTTTGATGCTGCACATGAGTGGTTACTTCCTGAAACACGTGTACAGCATGACTAAATTCACTGCTTATAATGCATTTTTTGTACTTCATTTATTCTTCTGTTTAATTTATTGTCTTATACTCTTAAGAGATATTACGACTTTTATTGGATACATCGGCAATCTAATACCGTAGCAAAAATCAAAAAGAAAGAAAAATGTGAAATCCAAAATTATGGCAATCCATATTAAAACAACCAAACAAGGACAAATCAAACAAACGCAATAGCTCCATTTTTGAAAACTTATTTAGTGTTGGTGATTTTAAGATGCAGACCAACAAAAATAACGTTCAGTTTCTTGGTTTTACTATGCTTTGTAAAGACATCGTCTCATGTGCATTTCTACCATATTTTTTCAGTATTTAGACCCTAAATTCAACCATTTAAATTCTGAGGCTTAATAATTTCAACTAATAGCTAATTATACTGTAATCTATAAAACAAAAACAACAATTAACTGACAATTTCATTGGATTTCTAATTAACTTACAAATAAAGATTAATCCTAGCAGCTTCAAAATAATGATTTTCACCATCTTTACAGGTGAAATATCTTATTAAGCAATGCGGGTTTGTAAATTTAAAACCTAGTTCATTTGAATTAGTCAATTCATTTTGAAATAAATCAAAACGAATGGAATTAAATTAAATCATTTCAAAAACAGGCCAATATAAATTTACTACATTATATATGCATGGTAAATGCAAATTAAAAATATATTTTCCCAGTCTTAATCACATCAGCAAAAATCCAAATATAGGAAATGTTGTTTAATGTTCTATTTTTTTCTGTTTCAGAAAGTGTTTTATTTCCATTAAAATCCACTAAAATTTATTTTCTTATTATCCAAATATGACAATAAAAACTATGATTTCTCTAGGATTGTTATTCGTGGAACTTTTGATCCGACTCCAAAATGCAGAGTTCTCTGTAGTTGGTTGTATGTTTGTATTGTCTTCTGTTAGTGTTTTCGTTGGGCATTGGATGGCAGCAGCTGTAAGAACACGTAGCAATTTAATTTTAAATGTGTTGACAACTCCGCATCCATGTAGATAAAAGGGACGATACATGGATGTAGCGCATATTTGACATTTGGCAATAATCCACTCTAGCTGATGCTAGGGGCAGCCTTGAATTCACTATTAGGTATGAACATAGCTTATTGTTTAAGGCCTTGTTGAATTCCTCTAGTTGATTCCAGGATGAAGAACAACAATAAAAGTGTTGTTCCGTTTCTTGGTTTAATCATGTATTGGTAGAAACGTTGCCTCATTTAAATTTTATCGTTTTCCTTCGTTGAAAATTATAGACCCACTATCCGTCTTATCTGAGTTCTGATTATCGCAAAATAGTCAACGAATGATCGAATAATCGCACTAGTGAATTACAGTGTATTTGATCATCAGAATATATTGGATAATCAGAATATAGGATAAGTTATTATTTTTATTATATACATATCTTCGCATATTTTAAAAAATAATTAAAGATTCAATTAGTGAGCTAAATTTTCGTTATTATCCGCGTCCATCGTGAAGTTCCTAGAGTGAATAACAAAATACAGAAGTTACTGTAAATTTAAGTTCTGCATATGCGCATTTCGACAATTATGACTCTTTAGTACAGATAAAATCAAAACATTTAAAAATCCATACACCGAAACAAGTGTAAAATCTGATTGAGAACAAATTAGTAATACAGTTTAAATAGGGAAGCCAGAAATCAGCTAAGGACAGAGCTATGCAAGAACGAGATACTTCTATGTTTTAAACAAAGAAAATAAGTTTTTTTGGCCAGTACCGAAATGCTTGCTAATTGGTTGGTGAATACCCTCGGGGACTAACAGTCAACCAGCAGAGGCATCGGCCCAGTGATAATAATAGCAAAATACCGAAGTCACTGTAAATTTAATTTCTGCATATGCGTATTTCGACAACTTATGTCTCTACATTGCAAATAAAATCATGTGTGAAATATGACAGAGAACAAATTACCAAAGAGTCTAAATAGGAAAGCCAGATATCAGTTAAGGACAGAGCTATGCAAGAAGGAGATACTCCATAGTTTTAAACAAGATTTTCTTAAATTTAGATATTGCAATTTCCCAAATAAAATCGAATTTCTATCTAGTACCGAAGGTCTGGCATCTGGGTTGGTGTCCCCTAGCAGAGGCATCAGCACAGTGGTAATAAATATGAAATGGTGGAAAATAATTACTTATACTATAACTAATCCAAGATTCTGATTATCGCAAAATATTCAACGAATGATCGAACAACGCAGTAATTCACGAATGCGCGGAGCGCATGAGTGAATTACAGCGTTTTTCGATCATGAGTTGAATATTTTCGATAATCAGAATTTAGGATTAGTTATAGTTTTTATTATATAGATCTTCATGTATATTTGATGGTTCCATTGATGATTCATTTCATGAACTACGTTTTCAAAATTAATCCGCTCTGACGTTTACTTAACAACAACGTTGACGACGTCTATTGTGACGTCACTTCCTAGAGTGAAATTATGGAAAATAATTTCACAGTTAATTATCACTTTTCTTTCACTGGGAAATCTCAATCTTTCACCGCTATCTATATAATAAACAGTTTTATTTCACTTAGATACATAAATCTTTCATTGCTATCTATGTACAAAATGTAATAATAGTAAAGTACTACGCAGAGCATAGCATGATATGACCACAGCATGTCAACCACTGAAATTCCACCAATGTTATTCAAAGTGAATGTAGGCACAGTAAAGAGACTGACAGAGTAAATAGATTGACACAATAAGGAGCCTGATAAGGTCTTTAGCTGGACACAAACTACGCATAAAAAAGCCCTTTTGATCCATTAAGGTTCGAAAATGCTAAGGCCGACACCAAATCTGTTCACAAACTTCCAAGGGCTTACAACAAGAGGAATTCAATGAAAAAAATCCCAGCGAAATATAATGAAAAATAAAGATTCTACATATTTTGAAAAACAAATTGCAATTTTGGCCCCTTTGATCCCTTAAAGCTCAGGAACGGCTAGAGCTACAGCTATTCTGATTGCATACTACCGAAAGCTTACAGCTAAAGGTATTAAAAGAAAAAAAAATTAACATCTGATGAAAGATTTCACATATTCAGTAAAATGGCTACTTTAATCCACTTGACCCTTATATCTCGAAAACGATAATAGGTATATGGTGAATAAAAGGATATGGAGTAAATGCACATGAGACAAAGTCCCTACAAATACCGGTACATGGTAAAAAACAAGCAAAGGAACAACGCTTTTATTGTTGTTCTTCATCTTGAAGTCACCATGAGGCCTTCAACAATGAGCTTTGCTCATACCTCATAGTAAGTTCAAGACGGCCCCTAGCACCGGTTTAAGCGGAATTCTTTGCTAATTGTCAAGCAACGTTACATCCATGTTTTTCTTGGTCATGGGTGCGGGATTGTCAACAAACATCAATTAAACTGGCAAAGTGCTCTTACAATCACTGTCATCCTTTGCCCGACAAAAGCACTAGTGTCTTAAGCTAGTGGACAACTACAACATATAGACAAACACAGGGCACTCATCAAGTCGAATGTAAGAAATCTTGGCGTTATAAAATAGTGAGATGTGGACACTTAAAACAGGTGGTTTGGATTACATTTCGAAATTAATAATATAAATGCCAAAATTTGAAAGTATCAATAGTATATCCATATGAGAAATTCTCTCACGCACAAGTACACCATAACTGAAAAATATAGAGAGCATACATCTCTCGCACGGGGAATCTTTTTTACGGACTCCACACTGCAGGAGAGAAAACTCCTGTCGTAAATGGTGAATAAAAGGATATGGAGTAAATGCAAATTAGACAAAGTCTCTACAAATACATGGTAAAAAACAAGCAAAGGAACAACGCTTTTACTGTTGTTCTTCATCTTGAAGTCACCATGAGGCCTTCAACAATGAGCTTTGCTCATACCTCATAGTAAGTTCAAGACGGCCCCTAGCACCGGTTTAAGCGGTATTCTTTGCTAATTGTCGAGCAACGCTACATCCATGTCTTTCTTGGTCATGGGTACGGTCATGTTCATGCCATATCCGTTGACATCGCACTAAAAGCTTAGATCAAGTAGAATTGAAAGAAAAAAAAATATCCCATCGAAATCCGATGAAAAAATCAAAATTTTAAGTAATATGTCAATATGCAATTTTGATCCTGTTTGACTCCGATATATCAGAAATTTGGTCCATTTTTACCCCATTTATCTCATGAACGGTACATGCTACTAGAAATTCGTTGACATATTTCTAATAGGAAATTTCATCAGGATCATTCTGAAAGGAACTACATGAAAATCCAATAAATAATAATACTACACTCAAATATGTCATAACATCAAATTTCACCTCTTTGCCCTTTTTCTGAAGGCTGGGGCCAGGAATCCGAAAGTAAAACTTCAGCTTACGCGTGTGTGAAGAAACAACATACTAAAATTTGAAAATGATCTGTCCACTAGAACCAAAGGTATGCTGTCCAAATACGGTGATGCCGATGCTAACTCTATACCCATTGACGACCGCAAATTGTGCCGTCGTTTAACTTTTAATTTAGTTTGTCTTTTTCCCGTCGAGTTTTGAATAAATATTTTCTTTCTAAAGTACCTGGACGTATATGTACCAAAATTTTAACTGCACACAGTTTGTGGAATGTATATGTCTATTTTGTTTTAAAAACAATAAGGTAAAAAATCATAATGGCCACCATGTCTGAGTTGACCGATAAATTCTTAAAATTTAAACATTGTCCGTTTGAAGCAAAAATAGATTAAAGTAAGGTTTTTGCGTCGCGAACAAAATGAAATAATCAAAATGGATTCCAAGGGGCGACATCGGCAGTTGCTTTGAATTGAAAATCTTGTTGCATTATATGTTGACTAAATCATTCTTCTGTTGACTTAAACTTTTATATCATCAAATAAACAATATGCTGATGTGACACCATATTGTATTGAATTAGCATTTGTTAAAATTTCACACATCACGTTGTCAAAATAATGCATTTCCAAAATTAAGCATAAATTACGATGTCTAATTCAATTTAAACCTATGGAAAAATAAACTTAAAAATACTTCCCAGGATGTTTAGCAAATGTTGACTTCGTAGTTAACACTAAATAATCATACTTGAGTACATATTCCACATAAAGTTAAATGTTGATTATTTTGATTATAACGAAATCTTCATATTTTGCAGTATAGTGTGAATTACAATTAAAGATTAATTGTATTTAGAAATGCAAGAAATCGATTAAGAGTCAAGAAAAGCTGGGACGTAACTTACATTCTTTACCTGATAGGGGATATCGACAAGATATTTAGCTTTGAGACCATGTAACCTGAAAAGTTTGCGCACATACTTACTCTCACTGATACAGCCAATGTCTACTGAAATTTACGATGATCCTGACACAACCCCTTCGGGAAGTTTTGTGTTTGATGTTTCTGCCGGAGTGCGACAGTGTGAGGCGGTCCCGAGTTCCTATCCTTGTCTACGTTTGTCTTTTGTCTTATTCGTGTTTTTCCTATGAAGTTCCCTGGCAGATTGTGGCATGCAATTATTATTTTCAGTCATTGTATGTGAGCCCTTATATCCATTTTTTTACAAACAAATAAAAAAAACAAACAAACAATCAATGAAAAACAAATACAAACAAACAAAAGTAAAGATATTATAAAAAAAAGAAAAGAAAATCAACAAGGTATATGTTTATATTTTAATTGTACTGTTCAATTATTTGTTTTTCATAACTATGTATATTTTATTTTAAAGTTATAATGAAAAACCTCTTTACTCTGACTGTAGTTGTGCTCTCAGTATTGTAAGGCAAGTTTTCTGAACATTTTATACGGTACATTCTTGCAACTTTGAAAGACTCTTTAAAAATTAAATATTGCATCTTGTCTAAGCACTTTTGCAGGACCCCCCAAGTATCTGCCTAATGTCCCTTATGTTTCAAAGGTCTTCTCTAAATTTGATGTTACTTCTGTTTATATTTTTTTAAATATCATGGCCTATTTCAGTTCTGCTTTAAACATATCTATCCAGATAAAAAAAAATATTGTAGAACTCAAAAGAGGTCTTTGTATTGGTTGTTAACAATAAAGGGCTATGGAGTAAATTCAAATGAGACAAAGTCTCTAGGAATACGTAGGAATACTAAGTACTATTAAGATCTCAAATTTAACCAGGAATATTGAATTCAAAATTCAAACATGCTGCAGACATCTTGTACAAAATGTACTGTTTTTGTCAAAATCGATGTCTTATTGCCTACTAACAGTCAATTTTATAATGCCCATTAGGGTCCATACTTTGTAAAAGGGTATTCTACACATTCACCATACTAGTTTTGAAGTTTGATGCTAACAAATGAAAGTAAATTTTAAAATTATTACAATCCAAACAGGACCGGCTTGTAAGCTTATTTCACAGCAATCTTGCTTTTCCGTACTAAGGAGCAAATGTAACATTCATTTGTCCCGATTGCATTTGCAAAATTTTCTATATCTAAATTTAAGAAAATTTGGTTAAACTTAAGGAGTATCTCCCTCTTGTATAGCTCTGTCCTTAGCTGGTTTTTGCATCCATATTTAGATCCTATTGGTAATTTGTTCTCTATCAGCTTTTACAAATTTTTCGGTTCATCGATTTCCAAATGTTTTAATTTGATCTGCACTGATGAGACATAAGTTGTCGAAATGCGCATATGCAGAACCTAAATTCATAGTTACCTCGGTATTTTGTATTTATGATACATTTGTCGTATTTCATGAAACATGTTTTACCAATTAATAGATCTTTCCCCGAGGTTACATTGCCTTCTCGGTACTTATAAGGATTAGTGATCTGAAATTTTTGTTATATTAAAAGGTAGTTACTCAAAAGTAAAGATGACAATAAATAAACCATGAAAGGATATGGAGTAAATGCACACGAGTCAAGTCTTAACAAATATATGTTAGAACCGAGCAAAGAATCAACGATTTTATTGTTGTTCTTCATTTTGAGGTCATTTCGAAGCTTCAAAAATGAGCTTTCCACATACTCCATAGTAAGCTCAAGACAGACTGTAATACCGGTTTGACCGGAATTCATAGCTAAATGTCGAACAACACTACATCCATGTCTTTTGTTTTCATGCAGCTTTGTGCTTCTTTTTTTACCTCAGAAGCCACAAGTGGACCTTAACCTGGATTTTTCGTATGAAGAACACTTTGAAGGCATCCCAGAAGAAGTCATTATGAGTGTATCAGTTGTTGTTATGTTTTTGGTTACCATTTGGGAGGGTTGTGCACTTGCTATGGAACATGTCATTGTAATCGTAGGATGTAACGGCAAATCGTATTACTAACCGTTTGGTTGTTTATGACATATTATGGTGAAAGCCCTGGGTGTGCAAAAAAAATTGAACTCGTTTTTTTCTTAATATTTACAGTATTGGAAGTATATTTGTTCATAAGAACATCTGCGATTTTTAATACTTTTAACTGTTCCGTTCTCGGTCTAGCCTTCATCAAACACACACAGTTTACTCATGTTATCTCATCCGTTTAGGATTTTATTTGGTGCAAAAATGAACTATAATTAAAATTGCATTCTGATATAAAATTGAAACAACGGCAGTAGAATACCGAAGGAAGCAAGGAGTGAAATTAACAAAAATCGAAGTCCAAAGGCATGGCCAAAACGAGAACACAGAAAACAATGACGTTAGACAGATACAAAGCACAGAAATAGAAATCACAACATTCAAAACAAAGGCACTCACAGTATGAACTCCAGTGAAACTGACAGTGACATCAGGTGCTCCGGAAGGGTAAGCATGTCCTGCTCTGTTAACAGCACCCGTCACACTGTCAGTGAGTCAATCCAGGAAATTTTCGAATTCGCTAGTCAAATCCGAAGACGTGAATCTAGCTGCAAATGTCCACTTTCATTTGGGATATTGACACGTCATAAATTTCAATGATGTTATTGTGACGGCCATAGAATTTCTTGAGGGATGAAATTAAGATAGGTTGAAGAAATCCCTGACTAAGCAACTTTTGAGACAGTGTTTTTGCTCTGTTAAAAAAACCACTGTACAAAATACACGCTCGACAGTAACGAATCAACTGTGAAATGTACACTCCATAGGCTGGAGAGGTAGGTTTATTGCTGCTAAGAAAGGGAAAGTTCACAATTGGGAAATTAAAATCATCCGGCTTGTCATAACTTAGATATCAAACGTCCATCATCGTCAGTATACAATAAAAGATCTAGGTTCTAAGCTGAAGTAGGTGTTTCAGCAGTTTATTTAATCTCAAGCTCATTTGGATAGATCAGATGTAACTACTCCTTTAATTTAGGATTATTAAGGGAAAGTACATCGTCTATGTAGCGGAAGTTGAAATAAAAGGACTGGGCTAAATGTTTTTTTTTATTTCTTTGAATAAGCCCTTGTAAAAATTTGGCCTCGTCCGAGTAAAGGAAAAGATCAGCTGAAAGCAGCGCACAGTTAGTTCCCATAGGAATCCCTACTGTCTATTGGAAAACACGACCTCCGAATTCGATAAAAATATTGTCAATCAAAAATTCTAACATTTTCATTACGTCAGTCTCAGTGTACTTCGTGTGGTTCTTAACATAATATGTCTTGTCTTTCTCTATAACTAAGTATGCGTATCTGCGTTCTCCATTTTTAGTGCAGAAACATTTATTGAAGTGTTTTAGTTGAAACATTCTGTAGTATAGACAGGTGTGAAAATATGATAAAATTTAAAAATAATAGTTTGAATTGAAATACGTTCCCAACATGGTGTTCTACCAACAAAGACAGAAAATTTTGTTAAGAATAAAAAACACGTCTTGTAGAAAAAAATGAGTTGTTTAATTTTCTAATAAAACCGAGAATCGAAAGATGATTAGTATACTTGACTTCAGGATGAAGAGTAACACTAAAAGCGTTTTTCCATTACTTGTTTTACCATGAATTTGTAGAGACTTTGTCTCATGTGCATTTATACCATATCCATTCATTGACTATATATTACTCTTTCTTAATTAAAATTGAATATAGGTTAACATGTATAGAATTTCTGAATATATGCTTTAATTTCTGTTGCGAGAAACCTGACTTTTTATATACAATTTTTTATAGATATCTTTGTATTATAGTGAGTTAATGCACTATTTATGGGTAACTGGCTATTTTTCATACAAAAAAAGATTTACTTGATGTGTGAAAAAAATACAAATTCGAAATTTCGATTACATCTTAAACACTGTTTTGTGTGTGTGTGTGTGTGTGCATCGAAAAATTGTGAAAGTAACAAACAGCAGGCTTAATACTCAATAACTAAATATATTTTGAATTTTCATTTTACAGAAATCTCAGTGTTACATTTGTGATTATGTGAATTAGTCAGAATTATTTTATAAAATATTGATGCCTGACATTTTGATTTTTCAATACGATACAAAAGGTAACAAAGAAAAACATGACGACTGTACTTCTCGTGTAAGTACACCTTCTTGTGATCAGAATAAAGTCAATTTTTTTCTTGTATAGACTTAGATCGTTCAACGATTGCATGTAGAAGAATCATCAAACAACAAACAATATTCCATGGATTTTTTTGTGGCGGTATCGTACTGCATCAAAAATGTTTTTTTTTATATGTATATGTAAATCATTTATGATTTTCGTTCTATTTTGATGTTAATGCTTAATCAATATCAATATCATAAAAAGTGTCTATTCAAAACATTGAGACAAGGCGATGGACGAAAAGAAAACATATTACCATTTTTGATATGGGATACTTAAGCGGTGGCGGCGTGCCCACGCCGAGTAGATGCAAAACCCACAGCCTGTACGTCAACGCTTCCAGCTCTAGTTCATCTCCTTTTCATTGTCAATTGCCATAGAAGATGTTGCTGAGCATGTGCTGCAGCCTGCACGAAAATTTAGAGAACATTAAATAAGACAAAAAAGAAGTTTAACTGAGGCCTGATTCAAAATTTACAAACTGGAACATGGTTTAACATAAGACCGGTATTAAGAAAACACTTTTGATCATCTCTTCTGAGACTACATATATTAGGCGAATGGACAACATTATACTGCAATAATGAATGATAAGTCTTTTACTTTCTCAAATATTATCTTATTTCAATACGGAAACAACAGAGCTGATTTCATCGCTATCAATGTGGCCTCCGTCCATCCGAATTGGAAATATTCATCTCAACGACTTAATTTGGAAAAGTACAAATGTTTGATAACGGAATAGTGTTCTTTAAAACACGTTTAACAAAAACGTGTGAAACTACATGCAGCAAAAGTTTCACACTAGAAACTACCTAAGTTCAAAGCCATTTAGGCTGCATTTTACAAAAACATAGGTAATCAACGATTACAAAGTTCCCCTCGTTATGGCACATTGTCAGAGTAACCTAATTTGCCTGGGTGCTGACCTACCATCACAGATGCATGCATATGTAAGTTTACATGTTCCTAACATGTATAGTGACCGAGATCTAAACTCTTTAGAAAATTTGGATGTAAGTCAATCAAGCAGAAAATATAGGTTAAACTGACCTAAATTGCAAGGGTGTTGACTTACCATGAGAGATGCATGCATATGCAAGGTTACATGATCCTACCATGTATAGTGACTGAGATGTAAACTCGGACGTAAACTTGAATGAAAGTCATTCAAGTGGAAAATAGAGGTCAAAGTAACCTTATTCTGTCTGTATGCTGACCTATCAACACAGATGCATGTATATGCAATGTTACATGATCCTATCATGTATAGTGACTGAGAAATGAAGTCGGACATAAACTTGAATGTAAGTCGTTCAAGCGGAAAATATAGGTCAAGGTGACCTAATTTTGCCTAGATGCTGACCTATTATTAGAGATGCATGCAAATGCAAGGTCACATGATCTTACCATGTATAGTGACTTGGATCTAAACTCAGACGTAAACTTGAATGTAAGTCATTCAAGTGGAAAATATAGGTCAAAGTAACCTAATTCTGTCTGTATGCTGACCTATCAACACAGATGCATGTATATGCAAGGTAACATGATTCTACCATGGATAGTTACTGAGATCTGAACTCGAACGTAAACTTGAATGAAAGTCATTCAAGCGGAAAATACATGTATAGGTCAAAGTGATCTAATTTTTCCTGGATGTTGACCTACCATTAGAGATGCATGCACATGCAAGGTTACATGATCCTACCATGTATAGTGACTTGGATCTGAACTCGGACGTAAACTTGAATGTAAGTCATTCAAGCGGAAAATATAGGTCAAAGAGGCCTATTTTTCTCTGAGGCTGTGAGTCAACCCAACATGCACCTGCATGTATAGTTTGATGACCCTACCATGCATAGTTGCCGAGATATACACCCAAATGTAGAGGCAGAAGCGGACGTAGACGCGGACGCGGACGTAGATGCGGACGCCGGGGGTACTCCAATAGTCCCCCAAAACTTCGTTGAGGCGAACTAATGAAACAGCTAGATCTACATCTGTGTTGACTTTTATCTCAAATGTGAAGAAAATTGTCAGCTCGGTATTTAAATCTCTTACCAAAAGGGACGACTTTCATTTTAAAATTATCGATTTCCCTACCATGGACTGTAAGATTAAAACTTCTCTTGCTTAAAATTTTTATCTTTCATAGTTGACTCTCTACGACCAAGCATCAATTAGACAGGCTTTCTCATTTGCCATTAGATCATCTTATAATCAAGCCGTCGTAATATAACATCTCATGTGATCATTAAAAGTTAAATAGTAGTTGTAAGTCCCTTGTGGTAAAGTTAACGTTTCTGTTTTAAGATTTATTTTACTTAGTATTGAAATGAACATTTTATTGCACTGTCTAATACCTTTTAATATATGTTGATGGACACCACAGTAATAGAAAAACAAGCATACCGACCCATTCTCTTAATTACAGATCTCGTGTTGGTAGGATTATTTTTTCAGTTGAACTGACTTAGATCTCATGGATATTAGTCCATGGGCTGGAATAACCCCCCGTGCNCCCCCCCCCCCACTTCCCAACCCCACCCATTTTTTTAAGTCCGCATACATTCCATCTTCAAAATAAAACATGTTAACACGAGCATAACCTGCACGCACTGGTGGAATAGGGCCCATTTTTAGACCCACCTACCGAAATTTAGGAAAATTTCGTTTTTCGTTTAAGTTTTTCTTTCAGTTGCTTCAGTGTTGAACAAATGCTTTCTAGTCATAAAAACGATGCATCAAATTATTGCTTATTGTATCAGCTTTACAAAGAACCCAAATTTTTACAATTTCTATGCCAAATACCTTCCGTAGCGCCATTAAACGTACCCCTTTTATTGAAATTGCGTAAGTTTGATGGTCTAAAGAACCCGAAGTGCATCTCGATTCCCAATTCTGAACATTGTTTTTAGTTTTTCAATCTATTTTCTTGAATACAAACCATGGTAACATAATATTAACATATTCTTAATGACCAAAGTTTTATTTTCAAATAGACCAAATAAATGGATCTTTGAATATTTTCGATTTTGACAAAGTTTTTGCATTCTTTTGCCCAATATTACTTTTTAGTAAAGAAATATCATTTAAAGTAGGTATCAAATGAAAGCTTATTATATGGGCTTTACAACAATTACAAATAATGGCCATTCGTATGTAATATAAACATCATACATCAATAAAACTTACCCCTACCCCAACAAAATTACAGTAATATTGTCAATTTTTTGTCTATGTAAGCATAAAATTAACCAGAACACGCAAAATGTGCGTTGTATATGACAATGACATAAATTATACCATGATTTCGTATTTTAACAGCCATTTGTTGACTTAAACTAAGCATTTTGCCTAAAATTGATGAAAAATGGGAATTTTCAACATTTCAGATTTGCCCAAATTTCACTGTTAAATCGTTATATATGCCAAATCTGCAGGATATATCTGCAGATATGCCAATTAATTGTTCTAAGCGATACATTAGTTGTCTGAAAACATTGTTAAGAAAAACAAGAAGTGTTTGATGTGACTCAAAATACCGAAAATCTTACCCCTACCCCAACAAATTTTCCTTCAAATTGTCAATTTTTTGTCTATGTTCGCAACAAATTAACTCAAACACGCAAAATTTGTGTTGAATATGACAATGTTGCATGAATTACATCACGATTTGGTAATTTAACAGCCATTTGTTGATTTAAACTTAATATTGTGCCCGAAATTGATGAAAAATGGGCTTTTTCAACATTTCAGATTTGGCCAAAATTCACTGTTAACCCGTTACAATGTATATATGGCATATCTGGATGTATCTTCAGATATGCCAATTAATTGTTCTTAGCAATACATGAGGTGTCTTAAAACAGTATTTAGCATATCAAGGGGTGTTTAATGTGACTCTGAATACAGAGAATCTTACCCCTACCCAAACAAATTTCTCCTGAAATTGTCAATTTATTGTCTAAGTGCGCATAAAAATAACTACAACACGCAAAATGTGTGTTATATATGACAATGTTGCAGGAATTTCATCAAAATTCGGTATTTTAACAGCCATTTGTTGACTTAAACTCAAAATTTGGGCCAAACTGATGACAAATGGGAATTTTCAACACATCAGATTTCTCCGAAGTTCATTGTTAAATCGCAATATATGTCAAATCTGGAGGATTCATCTGCAACTATGCCATTTAATTGTTCTAAGCGAAACGTTAGTTATCTTAAAAGACTGTTAAGAAAAACAAGGAGTGTTTAATGTGACTCTAAATACCGAAAAACCTACCCCTACCCCTACCCCAAAAAAAAATTCGCTATGATAGTCATTTTTTTTTTACTATATTCGCATAAAAATAACCAAAAACACACAAAATCTACATTGAATATAACAATGTTGCATAATTTCTATCAAGATTTTTCATTTTAAGTCCCAATTGTCAACTTAAACTCAATATTTTGTACAGAACCGATGAAAAATGGGAATTTTCAGCATTTCGGATTTTTCCAAAATTCACTTTTAGTTATATGTGGCAAATCTGGAGGAATTATATGCAGATATATGTTCGAAGAGGGGATAAAGGAGGACTGAAAAAAAACCGGTCTAGATGGGAAGGGGGGGGGGGGGTGCACGGAAAAGGATTTCAGCCCATGGCCTATATGAATATTAGTGTTTATCTATCTTAAATAAATAAATGCAAAGTTTTCAAACCAAAAAATCTACCTACACTTATGACTTTAAAATAATTATAAAGCGTAATTAATACAAAAACTGTTAATATTGACATTTCTAAAAACATTTATTATATCTTTCGGTTTAATAATTACAAAAACAGGAAAACAGCAAACACCTACAATGGCCAGGAACTACAATCACATGCCACAATTTACAAGCAAACTGCACCAGAAAAACAATAATGAAAACAAGAGACAAACATAAATAACGATAGGAACTCGGGATAGCCGGACTTGGTACCGGCACACAAATATGTGTAATAAGGCACACAAAACTGCATTTTATTTAACACTACAAACTTGCATAACTTACTAAATTGAAAGGATATATAACCAAGGCAAAAGTAATTGTTCATTTTTTCATGCATTTAGATGAGATAATGTTTCAATTAGATAAATTTTTGAAAACTGCATTCTTTGTCAAATAATGAATGCGAATTTAGTGACTGTCTCTTATGGTATCACTTCAAATTCTCTATATTTCATATAGGTTTCTGTATGGATTTATCAACCTGAAAAACGTGGTATTCACCGAACCCAAATAGATATGAAATGTGGTTTAACGGGGTAGGTAAATCCCTATTCAAAGTCAAGCACTGTTTTAATACATCATTTATGCATAGCAAATATCTTCACGAAGACTAATCCTTTGAAACCACTTATAAAAAACAAATTCAACAAGTCTATTCTAGAATGATATTAAGAAGGTCCTTTACTAAGATTGCTTATTTTGGTTGGATACCGACAAAAACATGATCACCATCGCTGAACGTTACATCCTATCGGAAAAACTTATTTTGATCGTCTCCTCTGAAAAGACTGTAGTAATAACACCAAACTTCATAGGAATGATGTTTTGAAGTGTTTCACACAAGGAACTAATTATATCCGGACGTTGCTATAACATAATCGCAACACTTATTTTGTTTTCTCCTATAACCACATTGCAACATTTCTTTTGTTTTTACGATAACCACATGGCAACACTTATTTTGTTTTTACTACAACTAAATTGCAACATTTTTGTCCATTTCGGTCGGATTAGATATTTTAACACTGGACCATGTGGGAAAGTTATTTTTAAAACTCATCGCCTGAAACCACTAATTAAAAGCATATTTCACAAGTTTAGTTTAGAACGATGTAAAGATTATCCCTTCCAAAGATTGCTTCAACTACCGTCGTTTTATTTTGTTTATATTATATTTGCTTTTCAGTTTTATTTCAGTTATTGTTTTAGTTTTATTTTACCCAGTCCAATTTTTTTCCGGATTATAATTTCACTTTCTATGATATTTATTTTTATTCTATAACCATCTTGCAACACTTGTTTTCATCATCTAATCTGCGTTCTGAAGAATTCAACTAAATGCATCTTATGCGTTTTTTTACTCCAGTATTTGTAATGCCATGAAAAACGCTAGACAAAACAATAAAAGACCGATTATCTCTATTTATTCACTTGAAATATTTTTGAAGTACTTAAAAAACAAGCAATACTGCCAATTATATTCTGAGTGGCATTTGGAGGTTGTGTCATTTAGCCTATGTACAATAATTTCAAATCAATACATTACAGATTCTTCGAAAATCAGTACAATCTTCGAAGTACCGGTCTACCTTAACAAAATTCTTATCAGAAACGATTTAGCATACAACACTCTTTTTGCTTTTATTTATAGTTTGGTATATAGATTTTAGAATAGATTGATTTCATAAGCAATGGAAAGACCTAAGTTGACGAAATGTGCTATACAGAAACTAAGTTAACAGTAACTTCTGTAACATGTTTTTAGTCGAGAACACAACTGAGACAAGATTGTTAAATGCTCATATTTTTGTTTTAAGCGCACCTTAAGCGATTTCGATTCTTAATTTGATGTATGATGTACCTTAATTCGGCTTTTCCAATATTAAATGCACAAATAACTTCGAATTCATAACCAAAAACTGGAAATAATCCTTAAAGATCCAATGGCTGTGTTATTCGAACTCAATGACACCGGTCATGATCTCCTTTCTTCATTCCGTTATAAGGGAAAATACGCTTCTGTGAGAGTTACACAAATTGCCATCTGCATATATGTAGATAAACCACAAGCTTATATTTTATGCAACTTCGGTTTTTTTCGTATTTTGAAAACATTGGGCCGATTTGACTGCTAATGGGCCAGAGGTCCCAGAGCGTATTTAGCCCAGTAGTCAAACTTGTCTGACATGAAAAATTACCCTGTGCTTTATAGAAATTTACCATTCTTTTTTTAAATTCTAACCTGATAGAATTACTGAGGCTTCATTCCGTGCATTGTACTCGGTAGATGTCTTTGGTACTGAATTTGGCCTCTTATTTCGATATGTTTTGTAATGAGTACTTCTTTTTTACAACTTTTGGATTATGGCTTTCCATATTATTTGATTTTAATGCTGCTTATGAGAGGTTACTCCTTGAACACCTGTACAGCATAACAAAATTTAATGTATTTTATGCAAGTTTGGTATTTTTTAATGTATTTTAAGTTAAATATTTTTGTTCTTAGTAATTTCCTAAATTTGAGAAAGAGAAATTCCAGATGTTAACAGATATTCTTTATTGAAGACAGGAATATACATTGAAAAGGAGTAATTTATAATTTAAGTGGATTAATATAAAAAAAATCGTTTCTACAGTTTATATATCCTTTCCTGAGAACAACGGCAGTAGAATACCGAAGGAACAAGGCACAAGATTAATCAAAGTCCAGAGACAAGGCAAAAGCAAGAACACCAAAAGACGGAAGACCAAAGACACCACATTTTAGGAAGGAACAAATAGAATACAATAACAAAAGTCGAATCCTCTTCAAACGTTGCAAATTATTATTATTTTTTTTTAATGTATTCTGCACTTGAAGTGTATATGTACCTAAAGTAATGACGTTGTTCTGCAACACTTCCGTGGATTATCCTAAGGAAATCTTACTTTTATTAGATATCATTTGCAACAGCTGCATATTTTTTAAAATTTATTATTTAATAACATTTCAGATTATATTTACACAAGACAGATGCACATGTTGACTGTAACAATTTTTTATGCTTCGTTACCAAAAAACATGTATATTTGTGTTTCTGGGAAACAAGGCATAAGGCGTTAACATTCTGCATAATATATAATATATACAAGTATATTAAAATGCAGTAATTTTGGCAGTTGTTTGGTATTCAGTGCTTGATTCTTCAAATAAAGGTAAATATTAATGGTTATTTCATATATATCTTTAAAATCAAGTTCACCTTGAATCATTTTTCAGCTATTCGAGGAACCTTCACCAAATATAAGCATTGACAATAAATGTAAGTGTTTATCACATACATGTTTAAGCTATGACGAAACCACATCGAATGTCATTTGCATGATCTTGTGTTAAAATATTGCAAAGCAATTTATTTACATCTTTAAGTACAAATGTGTTTACATTTTATGGTAGGAGATAAATTCCCATTAACTGTATTTTCCGTTGGAAAATATCCTGTCTGTTGAATGAGAAACACTGAAGAAGAGGGAACTATCTGTTGAATGAAAAACACGCACGAAAGAAAAAAGTGAGGTGGTAAAAGCTTCTTTTCCCCGGCCATACTCATTAGTGAACATTTTATTGTTTTATTTTAGTAAATAGCGAGTGGTCTACATTGAATTTGTTTAACATAATAAATACAAAATATCGAAGTTACTGTAAATTTAGATATGATGTACAAAATGAAACCAACATGTTCTCTTTGAAATAAATTCTGTTGAAGTATATGATAAATAGTATATGATATGACATTTTTCATATCATATCCCATATCATCCCTTGACCCGTATTAACCCTCTGACAATCGGCCCTCGGGCTAATATGGATGTCTCGGGATAATGTGATATATGATATGAAAACTGCCATATTATAATCTCTGTATATTATAAGCAGTCACAAAATCAGTGCAGTAAAATATTGCGGAAAAAAACCAAAAAAACAAAAAAAAAAAAAAAAAAAAAAAAAAAAAAAACAAAAAACAAACAAACGAACCCTAGAAAAATATTAATGGAATCATATTTTTTTTCTTTTGTACTATTGATTTTTTTATGTTTTAATAATCATTTTTTTAGATTACAATGAAGAATCTTCTCACCTTGGCTGCAGTGGTTCTGTCAGTATTGGTTGGTAAGTTTTTCTCAATATGTCTATACGTAACGATCTTCTGTCTTAAGGCGCTTGTAGGTAAAATAGTGCATCTGGTTATCAAAAATTGCAGTATCCTTACTTCTGCTGTTCTTGTCGTCTATTTTCAAAGGAGGTCTTCTGTTCGGTTTGCTGTAACTTGTTGTTCCTTATAATTGTTTTTTTTAAATATAAATACAACATGTACATAGTTTATTATTGGTAAGAAAATTCTTATTCAGAAAAACATAAATACATTCAAATCAATCAAATAAAGAAAACTAAACTCGGAACCAATCGATTTAACAGTCATATTAATTCGTTTCCTTTATACTAATGATTTAATCGAATAATTTACAAACACAAAAAAGTCTATCTATTTTACCAACTTTTATTGTAGATCTGATAAGAGATCAATGTTTTCGGCATCTTAATTTCTGATATATAGATCACCTTATCAACCAGTCACAAAGAACATAAATTCAAATTTCAAGTCGACTATTATTGTGATAAAAACATCTTATACAAAATAATTTATTTTCAACTGTCGAAATGAATGCTTTTTTTTAATTATGAAAGGATATTATGAGTAAATGCACATGGGAAAACGGTCTGCAAATGCATGGTAGAACAAAACAACGTTTTTTATCTCTGTGCCACATCTTGAAGTTTCAATGAAGCATTCAACAATTATCTTCGTCTATACCTAAAAGTAAGCACCAGTTTTAGCGGAAGCAACTTCTAATTGCTGAACAACGCTACATCTATAAATGCTACAATTGATTTTTAAACGGTTATTTTTGTCCAAAATAGAGATACTGTTTTTATTCGTATCACATTATACCCAGTAGTCAGTACTTCGGTGCTGACCCGAAAACCGACATTATTGAAACTTGCAATATCAAAATTTTACCAAATTTTGTTTAAAAATAAGGAATATCTCCCTCATGCAAAGATCTGTCCTTAGCTGAATGTTGGCTTTCCTATTTAGATCCTTTTGGTTATTTGTTCTCTATCAGCTTTAACACGTTTTTTGGTTTATGGACTTGGTTTATGGACTTCCAAATGATTTGATTTAATCTGCACTGATGAGACATAAGTTGTCGAAATGCGCATATGCAGAAAGTGAATTAACACTAACTTCGGTATTTTGTTATTATATACAGGGAACATGTACGCAATACAGTGTACGCATCTATAGTCAATACTTCGTAGTAACAATTACATTCTACATTTACATTCTATATTTTACATTCTACACATTCGGTGTCGCAGTTTTGCAGTTATATGCATACAACTCAAAGTAAATTTCACAATTTGTGCAATCTAAACGGGACTATCTTGCAGCTATCTCCACAGCACTTTTGCTTGATTTGACTAGCAATGGCAGCATTACCTTGTTTTGTCGTTATACTAAAGTTAGAAGTTACGAAATATATTATACCCTTAACATGCTTAAAGACCTGTCAGTCACACATTCTGTGTTCTTATTTTTAAATGGTCATCTCAAATTTTCAGTAGGTTTATAAGCAATATCTCAAAGTAAGATCACTGTGGATTTTTTTAATTTTCTTTTGTTCTCCAGAGGCGGAAGGTTTACCTTATTCTGGACCTTTGAGATGTAGACCAATTTGCAAGTATCCAAGAAGAAGTCACTGTGAGTGCAGCGGTTGTTGTTATGCTTATGGTTATCGTTGGGGAGGATGGTGTACTCATTATGGCTCATGTCATTGCACTGGTATAATATTTAGATTAAGCGACATAAAAATAAACCTTTGAAAGTTTTCTTTTTTAACATCTTATAGCACTAGGTACGTCTAAAATTTTGTACTTTTCTATTTTTTTATATTTATAGTATAGAATAGCAAACAATAAGTGCAGATCAAAACCAAAACATTTGGAAGTCCATTAACCGAAAAATACGTTAAAGCTGATAGAGATTAAATAACCAAAAGGATCTGAACAGAACAGCCAAAACTCAGCTAAGGACAGAGCTATGCATGAGAGAGATACTCCTTGATTTAAACTAAATTTTGTAAAGATTAGATATAACAGGTTTCAAAACAATCGGTTTTCAGGTCAGCACTGACTACTGGGTTGGTGAATACCCTCGGGAACTAAGAGACCACCAGCAGAGGCATCGGCCCAGTGGTAATAAATAGCAAAGTACCGAAGTTACTGTTAATTTATTTTCTGCATATACGCATTTCAACATTTTATGTCTCATCAGTGCAGATTACAACCAAAACATTTGGAAGTTCATTAACCGAAAACTACGTTAAAGAGATAGAGAACAAATAACCAAAATGACCTAAACAGAAAAGCCAAAATTCATCCAAGGACAGAGCTATGCATGAGGGAGATACTCCTTAGTTTTAAACAAAGTTTTGTAAAATTTAGATATTGGAAGTTTGAAAACAAATTATGAATGTTTATACAAACTTAAAGCAATTTCAACAATCATAACTATTCCGTTCTTTGTCTAGCGATCATCAGAGATACACTGTTTCCTCATATCATCCGTTCTGTTCAGGACTTAATTTGGGTGCATAAAATATATATGTATACATGTATAATTAATATTGGATTGATGCAAAATGACATTTATCTAAATTGTTTACGAAATAAAAAAAAATATTTGAATGGAGGATATTTTACGGCCAAATAAAAAAAAATGTGTCTTTTAATATTTGGCAACAAATTACATGTATGTCATTGCAGCTTAAAAATGAGACGTTTCTCGCAAAACAAGTACTTTTCTAAATACACCAATAGAATACGCTGCATTATTGTCGATCTACCATTTTGAATTTTATAGTCAACTCAAGGTGATAGTGTGAATAAATCGTTTATATCATGTTATTGATATGTAACCTTATTTAGTTTATGATAATTAATCTCCTGACAGCGTTGCTTTATTTAAGGAGGTAGATTACAGATACAGTAAAAATTATCCTTCGTTCAAATTTCCTAAAAAATTACATAAATGTTCTAATGTTCTTTCCAAATATGGAATAAAATTAATAGGTCTCTGACCTTGTTTTCAAGATATAAGGAAATATGTTTTGACCATTTTTACATTGAAATTGAAATATATAGGAAATGTTATAGGACCCTATTAATATGCATTATTTAAGAAACCACCCATTCAAAATTTGATTTTGTATATCTACTTTACTGATCTATGTTTATGCTTTCCAGAAACGTTACAAAAATGGGGGTCTCCGGGTTCGTTTTCTAGTTATTCTTCAAAAAACATAATTTTTTGTGGATTTTCAAATTTAGCGGGAAAAATTTCCCGTTCTCTTGATTAGTTGAATGATTCCTTCTTTCGTAAAGCTTTGATGTTCAATAAATGACTGGTTTGTCGCAATAGAAAAAAGTTATTTCACAAGTATGTTTATCACTGTGAGAAGGTAAAAATTGGATTATCATATGACCTTCATATGGCCTTGACCTTTGACTTTGAAGGTCAAATATTTTATACTCAGCCAGGTCTGTTTTGGAAACATATTTATTCAGTATGTTCTATACATATTCTTTTCCATTTGCATGAGGTTTTCACCGTTCTATCATGATTTATTCTTTAGATAGGTCAAGTTGCAGACCTTATACTTAGATGTTTAATTTTGGGGATTTTCCGAGCCAAAACATACTCTTTGCCATCATTGTACGTTGACATCTGTTAATCTGCTATTTTTTTCAAAACGGTATGTCATAATTCAATCAAATTGTCAGAACTTCTTTTTCGTGTGTTAAAATTGTACATCTCATACTTAGAAATACGATTTTACTGACTTAAAAGGTTTTCTGAGCCAAACACGCTTTTTCCCACTGTGTACATGTACATTTGATTATCCGCAATTTTTCTACAGTTGGTTAAATTGTACATCTTTTACTAAGAGTTTTCTCATAAAATCTTATGACTTGATATATCAATATAATCTGATCTGTTCCAGTTTTATTTCATAATTGACTGTCTATAAATTTGCTGTAATACATTCCCTTAGGATGATGCCATGCGTAAAATGACGACAGATATAATACAAAAAATGCAAAAAATTCCACGTCTACAGAATTCATACCTTATTTACCTATTTACATATGGCAATAATTCATTTATTTACAAAGGGCAACACAATTCCAAAATAAGTGCAAGTTGATTCAGAAAACATACATAAGTCGTATTGTGTGGTATTTCTCGAAATCTTCCGGTATATCGTTTTCATCAAATGTGTCTGTAAATAACAAAGCACAGTAGTAAAGTGCAGTCTGATATGAAGGAAAACATCTACTTATTCATTAAAAAAGTTTTCAGAAATGTTCAAGTTCATTGTTTTCAAATGCCGCTAAAATGTTTGAGGAAATGAATGGCTTTTGATAGTGTAGTTTTGTGTTCAGTTTCTATGAATTAACCATTACCGGTCGTATATTTTTGCTAAGTCGTTCTTATATCAATACATTGTTTGGGAGGGGTTTGATGTATTT
This sequence comes from Modiolus philippinarum, assembly GCA_002080025.1. Classification (NCBI taxonomy): domain Eukaryota; kingdom Metazoa; phylum Mollusca; class Bivalvia; order Mytilida; family Modiolidae; genus Modiolus; species Modiolus philippinarum. The sequence continues at coordinate 122,665 of MJUU01007146.1, forward strand.
TCTATGGACCGTTTGTGTACGGACAACTAATGCATCTGATGGAAATTACCTTTTAACCGATTTTACCACCCTCTCCGATTTCCCCAAAAAGACTGAGGGGGGGGGATATAGGCAAGTGTGTGGATTAAACATAATATTATATTTTGTGCTTTACAAATAAATGATCATAGGTACAACCATTTTTTGAATAAACGAAGTAATGTTCGCTTTTTGCCAAATGTGTTATGCAATTCAGGTTAGGACAATGCCAAAACAAAATTACATATCTGAAATCTAAAAATGAGTGGTTTTTGTCTTCTTCTTTTTTTGTCAATTGTTTTCCTATCTATAAACTGAAATTTTGAGCGTTGCTGGTGGACTGTTAGTCCCCGAGGGTATTCACCAGCCCAGTAGTCAGTTACTCGGTGCTGACCCGAAAGCCGATTTTATTTTGAACCGTACAGTACCTAAATTTTTATAAATTCTGTTTAAAACTAAGGAGTATCTCCCTCATGCAAAGCTCTGTCCTTAGCTGATTTTGGCTTTACATTTAGATCTTATTGGTTATTTGTTCTCTATCAGTTTTTAAACATCTTTGAGTTGATGGTCTTCCAAACGTTTAGATTTTATCTGCACTGATTTGACATAAGTTGTCGAAATGCGCATATTAAGTAATTTTTTCATCCCATTTTTTCATTTTCATGGAATTTGGAACAAAAAAATGTGTAAAAGGAAAGTTTCGCACTGACTGGTATATATTTAATGACTAAAATGAAGATTCATCAGTAATTTTTTGTATCCCATTTATTCATTTTCATGGAAGTTTGAACAAAAATATGTGTAAAAGGAAAGTTTCGCACTGACCGGTATATGTTTAATGACTAAAATGAAAATTTATCAGTAATTATTTTATAACATTTCTACATTTTCCTGGAATTTTTAGCAAAATAATATGTAAAAGGAAATTAAGTTTTGCACTGACCGGAGTCCATGTATTGAAATGAAGATTCGTAAGTAATTTTTTATTCCATTTTTCATATTAATGGAATTTTAAACAAAATAATATGTAAAAGGAAATTTTTGACCTGACCGGTATACATGCTTTGTTTTGGGTCGTTTTAACCTGGATATGGGATGTTTTCTCCTTGACATTTACCCCATTTCCTTTCTTTTTCATATGTAATGACTAAAATGAAGATTCTTAAGTATTTTTTAAATCACATTTTTTCATGTTCTTGAATTGCTAAGAACTAACAGATACATGTATTGATAATGACTTTTGATCTTACTAGGAATTATAAATCAACGCTCGGTGAGATTCGTTTCGCCGGTAATTTTTCAATTTACCTGTATCAGTCATCCGTCACCGATCATCCGTGCATAATTAATTAGTTTTCTTTCTATTCGTCATCCGTCATGATTCAAGAGTCAAGAGTGGCATCATTCATTAGTCATCACTTAATTTTACTATCCGTCAACCGTCAAAAGTCATGATTCAGCGATCATTCAGCGATCACTCACCAGTCAACGATCAGTCAAAATGGAATGTTGACTGATCCAGGGACTGTATATACATAGTGGGTATATATCAGGACTTTTTTACTTGACATAAATTATTTTTTTATTAAACATTGTTTATTTATCTATTTTTCTGACAAAATTACAACATTTTAAGCTTTTGTCGACCCTACTCTGATCGTGTTACGGCAAAAGTGGAGATCAGTTCCCGGGAGAAAGTTTGTAACACGCTATTTCATATGGAAAACCGACTACTAGTATTTTCTTTTGTCAAAATTAACATTGGTTTTATCTTTATGTATCACATTGTAAATTACCATTTTATTTATGCTGTGAAATTTAGAATATCTCGACTTTTATTGCACGCTGATATTTTTCATTTCGAGTTCGTTTCATGAAAATATACAAGATTATTTAACCGACACGGTGCACGTTACACGGTACATGGTACACGATACACGGTACACGATACACGATTGAGAACTTTCTGTGTCATTCATCGTGCGAATCGTGTGCGCTCAACGTGTGAACCGTGTGCGTTCATCGTGTGAATTGTGTGCGTGTTGTAGGGAATGTTGAACGTTTCCATCACTGTACGTTATAAGAAAAGAAAATCAATTCAAATGTGTTTTCATACTTCAGTCACTGAACTTGCCATTTCATTGCAATTTTGACAATTTCGGAAATTTTTGTTAAATTCGCTGTATAGTACATACAGAGCCAAACTATACTAACAGCCATTTGGAAGGGCAAATGTTTACACATAAACATACAAGCATGGCATGTATTAATTTTACTCTTAGGAAGTGCAGACACCAGAGACTACCTTAAAAGTTTTTTACGACAGCATTTGAGATTATTCTGAAAGTAGCCCAAGTTATGAACAAAATGCGCGTCTTTATGACCCTTTTTCTTTATTTTTAATGTTAACTTATACAGTCTATTAGCCCTAAGTTATAATTCAAAGTTATATTTCCTGCTATTTTTTAGTTTTTTTTCATACAAATGTGTTTGGATATTTCTTCTTTGTGTGCTTCTATGATGTAGTGAAATATTTCTACGAAACAGTAAAATTCCAATCACAAAGTACCAAAAGAGCTGCTGACACGGTCCATATTACTACAAAAGTAACATATAATACTTCAAATTGCAAAAACATTATAAAATTGCATGGAATGGCTAAATGCTGCTAATTTCAATAAAAATAATACGTCAGTCAGCCTACAACTGTGCTCTTGATAAAACAGTAATCAGACTTACAGTACTACCATAAGCAGTATACAGTTGACAATTTTATTAAATGATATTTTCGCCATCAAAAAGAAATTACATATGATTATCTGGTTTTGTATATGCAGTTAATAATACAATATACTAACTATATGAATATAAAGACAGACACGCTCACATGAGCAAAGAAATATCTCAATTTCTTTTTTATGACTGTTTATTTCACCTTTGAATTTAAAATCAACAGGTTACTTGTAAATGATATCATCTTCTGATACATCAATCCTTCATACACGTTGGGCGAGCTTTACAAACTTAAAAAGTTTCCTAGGTCAAAGGCAATATGTAAAAAAAACTTTTTTCACATTTTTACCTGTAAAAACAATCTACAGCCTTCAGATTGAACCGTAAGACACATATTTCAGGCGCACAGGTTCCTATACTGTGAGGATTTAGGAAATGAATTTGACCTCAACACAGTGGAATCCAATTGGAATCTCGTTTTCTGTGCTGGATATGCCTGTGTGGTTCCCTTAAAAATATACTGAAAGAAAGAGAGAAATTATCAAGAACAAGTAGATTATTGTGCATTTTTAATGACAATTGTTTAAATCTATTGAATATTTTTACAGTATATACAAAATTAAGTTACGTATATCACCAATTATTTCTGTGTATACATAAATCTTATTCCGTATATAATTATTTCTGGATATATGTTACAGTAAAAATGTGTAATTAGTAGATACATGTATTTACTTAAATTTAGCCAATAGATTTATTCACTAAAATTTACTAAATACATGTATTTACTGCTGCAAACAGGAAATACATGTATTTACTGAAATTTTTCAGTAAATAGTATAGATTATTACATATCCATTCCGGTATCTACCCTGATATCAGTCCCGAGACCTGATATCTGCCCGACGCGGTAGCGGAGGGTAGATATCGGTAGAGGACTGATATCATGTCAGATAACGGAATAGACATGTCATAATCGTTTTATCACATATTACACGGGGGAATGTTGCACGCTAAAAGAAAAAAGTTACATAATTATTTTGCTTTTAAAATGGACAAAATTTAGGCAAACTCAGATTGACCACCCCCCCCCCCTTCCCCTTCTTTTTTTATTGTACTAATACGTATGGTACATGTATCTGTTGAGAAATGCTTAAATAGAACGGATCAAGTAGTGTTCAAATCTGCATCTTTCTCATCGAAAAGATAAAAAAAATCTTGCCAGGAATAACACTGTAAAACTGCAGTGTCAATCTTGACTTGATAAAATCTTACGGGGTTCACCTACGGTCTGAAGCCACTGTTTGAAATTTTAGCATCAAAAAGGTATTCCTTTGGTGTTCCATTTTTAAAGCACCAACAAATTTTGACTTTTCAGTTTAAAAACACTTATAAACCAGGAACAAGCTTCGGCTTCATCCATATTTTGTTTACGTTGCTAAATGACGTCATCAAAACAGGATATCGAGCAGACTTTCGTCCGGTTATTACATATGCAAAATGGTACAATTTTCGTATAAATATGTGATAAGTAAATTTACTAACAGAGATGTCATATTTTACACGTTTTACTGAATTTGATTTTGTAGTCTGAATGGTTAATAAATTAACAGATATATTTCACAAAGGATTCATAGAGTTGACTTCAAACCATAAGTGAGATTATAAATTTTGCCCAACAAAAAGAGAAACACATGTCAAATAATATTATTGATTCATGGGGATTTAATTTCTTAAGTCAATCAAATTAATGGCTTATTGTTTGATTACTCCATGTACCTTTAACTATTTTGCCTGTTGGCAAACCTATCGCCAACTCTGACTATCATGTTTGTTAATTTTAACAAAAAGAAATTTAGCAAAAGGTTTCTAGTTATTCTTTATTTTCCATACTTGAACATGATACATACATGAAGCATAAAGTTTTTAAATGGACAAAACAAGAGTAACAAGAGAAATAACTGAAAAATGAACACAACATCCACTCTCATTCCAAAACTTGTTCAGTAACTTTAAACCCCCCCCCCCCCCCCCCCCCATAGAAAGACTGCCAGTAGGAAACATAACCTAAACAATGCATTGACATTCAAATGCCTGTTTTGGAAACTCCTTGTCCATTAGAACCAAGCTAAATGACAATGGTCTGAAGATGATCCCCATCAGTATGGCAGGTCTGAAACGATTGAAAGATATAATTCTCTGAGCAACTTTGCAAATTACACTCAAATTTGCCCAAATAATGGTGTCAGGTATGTCTGAACCTCAGTCAAGATGACCACCAGCATGACACAGTTTAAAATCACATTGAAATTTTGGCTCTTGAGTTTCTCTGTTTTGTTTTCAAATTTGAATTTGTATTTCAATTAATCTTCAAATAAAAAATATACAATGAAACCTGTCTAAACCGAATCCTTTTTTAACTGAAAATTTTGTTCGGTTTAGACAGGTGTTCGGTTTACACAGGTAAAAATTGTTAAGAAATTGATACAAAGGATCTTCACATCATGTTTGGTTTAGACAGGGTTTCTGTTTAGTCAGTGTTTGGTTTAGACAAGTTTCACCGTAATACTAATGTCTCATAATTAAGTCTCCCAAACTAAGTTTGGGGAGACTTATTGTTTTTACTCAATTCTTATTATTTTTTTAAACTTCCGGTTAAAGTTGTTTCAATGACAAAAGTAAACATTTATGTAAAACAACGCCAGTAAAAACGTGTGAAAATGACAGAATATATCTAAATACATGTCAATACTTGTATTTACTAAATGACCCAGTAATTACACGTATTTACTGACAGACCTAGGAAATACATGTATTTACTGATTACATGAATTTACTGTAACACATACATCAATCGAATCCTTTACATACGTAATTATTTATATATGTACATAAATAAAATTTCGTGTATGCGTAATGTACTATTTTTGACCTTCATACTGCGCCATGCGGATACAGCAAAATTCGAAACACATGCGCGTTTCATAAAACGTTCTTAACAAACAATGAGCACTAGTCAATCAATTGTAGGTCAATCATACGCAATCCAGAAATTTTCACTTATCGATTTAAGAGGGTGTTATCTGAACGTCAAGCAATAACAAACTATGAAAATCTGTTTTATAGAAAAAATATGCTTCTTTCATTGTTTATGTGATTGTTAGATTTCTTCTGTAATAAAAGATGTCAAGGATTTAATTCGCTGAAAAGATGGAAACGTTGGAAATTGTCGTACACAGATCCGATATTTCTTGAAGCAGTTTTTATAAGGTTTTCCGATTGATTTATGAAAATTTTAAATTTCTTTTATATTCCTCTCGATGGAGCTCACTCTACCGAAATCCCGACAGTTCGTCACTACTTTCCGTGCGTGGGCGGGAAAATATTAGAAAAGACTTAAAGGGGCAATTTCCCGGTTCGCGAGCTAAATTTTCCCACATTCTTTCCAGTTTGCCGTCCATTTTTTTTGTCTTGATCCCGTTTTCCTTTTATTTCATAAAGGACAGTCTCACTTCCCGTGTATATCCTATTGAAACCCAAAGAAATTGCTTCAAAATGAAATCGGAATGTACTTTTTCAAACGTCCGATAGATGTATATCGTGGAAAACAATTTTAACCTCATATAACATATACAATTACAAACACAGGATAACAGTTAACACCTACAAATGCCGAAAACTACAATCACATGCCATAATTTACAGAGGAACTCCACTAAAATAACGCTCATGAAGAAAAGAGACAAAACTTTAATAAGTTAACCGAGCTCTGACATCATTTTGATTCATTTCATACACAAGAGGCCTTCATACTTGAAGAGGCAGAACCACAATACGACATTTTCATTTTGTAGGTATCATTGCAAGTCCGCTGTCTTGTACATTGTACCAGTATAGTTTTTTGTGTATTTCCATACATTTCATAGAAAAAAAAGAGACAACGACTCAAAGAAGAGTAATAACAACTCAAAGCTACCATAAGATCTTCAATGAACGGTGAGAAAACCCCACACCCAACGGCATACATGTTTTTAATATCATGCGGCATATAGCAACAATAGCCATTCCACTGAAGCTTACTGTAAAATGTCATCCAATTCTCAGCACTTCTGATTTGCCCGTCTTTTTGTCAGTGTTCATTGCAACAGTCCAAATTTTGAAGTCTTGGAAAGCAGAAACCAATTCCACACAAGTTTGGCAACCTTTCTGTAAAATTTCTGAGCGATTTAATTTTGCCGCCTTTTTGTGGTTTCCATAGCAACGGCAGTCATTTTGAAAATTCAAAAAGCAGAAAGACCGTCAAGGCATAGATATCTTTCATCCCATGAAGTTTCAGAAAGTTTGGATCACCAGTGTCCGAGAAACGGGCTGGACCAACTTCTGGCGGAAAACGGAAGAAGAAGAATAATGATAAACTAGATTTTCAATTGCAAGCAATAGCCGATGTCGCCCCAGACTCCTCATTCCATGATTCCCGCTTATTCGCAGCCCCAAAATCTTCCCAGAAATCAATTTTCGTTGAAATTTCGACGTATTTTGGAGGCCATCTTGGAAATGAAGGCCATCTAACTTCCTGCCAAGCTTCATTTGATTACATCAAACCGTCTCAAAGTGACGGCGCGGACAAAATTATTGGAATAAAAAGAATAATAACAATCAGAATAAACGTAAAATAACAACTTCGTATTGGGTGACATAGAAATTAAAAAAAAAGAAACAGTCAAAACAATAAGTCTTCCCAAACTTCGTTTGGGAGATTTAAATATAAAAATGTAAACAGTGTGCACGTATACTACATGGTGCTTAAACTTCAAATAACGAATAGGCTTTGTACCTTAAAGTGTTGTTATAAGGTAACGCGCCATTCGATCCAGACTTCTGAAAAAGGGGTTCAACTGAGGTTCCAAAAAAGAGAGTCAAAGTCAATTATTTGACATTTTTGTCAATTTGTTAATAAATTCTGCAAGAAATGTAAAAACAAATACAGACATTAAGGTTTCTAACCTGCGGAACCTTTTCTGGACCCGCCAATGTGCCAACGTATGGTTACAATAAGTACCAATAATAAAAAGGAATAAAAAAATCTTTCCCTTAGTTATTTAAAAAAGAAATTGTACCCCCTAATATTTTAATCTTTGATGTAATGGTCCATAATTCATGTGTGGTATGCGCACATGTTTTTTTTTTGTTTGTGTGTTTGTTTGTTTTTTTTAGTCAACATACTGGGTCTTATGGTAATTTAAACTGTATCCCTTCAAAACGATATTCGAAAATTTGAACAACTGGTAAAAGGTTATTCCCATCTGAAATACATTGATATTAAACAATATTGTTTGAATATTGTGATATTGTTTTGCTGGACACTGGCAGATTAAATTTTTAGGGTAATATATTTATTTTGCGGAAAGTTAATCTTTTTCTGCAAATGTAATATGTTTTGGTTTTTTTTTTTCGAAAACGTATTTCTGCCGGAAACATAATTTCTCTTTAAAGACACGTAATGCCAATTTGCAGAAATTTAAAAGGCTTTTTGTACTTAAAAGTACAAATAAAGCCTCTCACTGATACTGACGATGTCTTCTGAAATACATGACGTTTTTTCACCAAACCCTTCGGGGATTTCTTTGAGTTTCATTTTTCTCCTGTAGACTTTTTTACCTGCAGACTAAGTTTCTTCAGCTAACCGGCAGTTAAGCGCCCAGCGTTCTTTGCCCCATCTTTCTAAATTAGGTTTTGTCATACACCTTTCTTTTCCAAGAAAGTGGTCATTGAGTTAGTAGTCTACCTGTATTGTGTTTAATTGGCATGTTTATTATACTATAGGGAAACGGGATAGAGAAAGGGGAGTTTTTGGTACCCATAAACCGGTTTAACCCTAACACTGGCTTTTGCTGGTGCCGGAACCAAGACCGGCTATCCCAAGTTCCTATCGTTATTTATGTTTGTCTCTTGTTTTCATTATTGTTTTTCTAGTGCAGTTGGCTTGTAAATTATGGCATGTGATTGTAGGTGTTAACTGTTATCCTGTTTTTGTAATTTGAAGTCAATCAAGTAAATCAGTAAATCAATCAGTAAAATAAATGTATAAACGCTTTATGTTACTTGACAAAAGATGAGGGTATTAACAAATGTACCAAACAGAATTGTCAAGGGCCTAAGTAGGTGCAAAACAACCGTAAAATAAAAAGAAAATGTGCACCGCATCGGTCTCATCTTGGCAACGGTATTTTGAAAGAAAATGTTTGTTTAAATAGTTTTTTTTTTTCGTTTCAAATCTCCTTTTCAGCTTGAGTGCCGAAATGGCACAGAGTAAATACTAGTATATCCTGCTGTCACCTAGATAAGGTATCTTTTCTTCACATTTCAGAGATTATCGTAATAATTTTTCTCCTGGTGACGGAATCCATTTTTTCTAAAATTTCATACATTAAAATCGACAAGAGTAAAATTTTCTCGGGGTACACTGAACTTGGTTCCATATTTTTTTTCGAAATAAGATTCGTGTATTTATAGATTAATGTACCAGCTTCGATTGGTAATACATCCCTTATATCGAAAAAAAAAACTAATTGACAAGGCCTGATGTTCTGTGAATGAAACTGAATATCAGGATGTATGTCGATAACGTCCTTCTCTCTAAACATGTACAAATCATTCATTCGAGTCAGATATTATTATTCAAACCCTTTCAAAATGAACATGTGTTCAATTTATCATCTCGTGTTCAACTTAATTTGTTCACTAAATATTTAAATTTGAAAATTCTAGTTTTTTGCGGTGGTTTGTTTATGCATTTTAACGAAACAATGGTTTGTTTTTGTTCTTATGTTGAATTTAATATGTTTTACGTCTCTAATTTTCTGTAACAGTAAATATGGTCCGGTCCAATTTATTACTTAAGTTTGGATGATTTATAGTACATCGTCTCCATACCTTGTGTTTTGTACAAATGAGTGAGGTTTTGATCTTCTCTAATGAGAAAATATTTGTGTATGGTAGATTTCTTCACTAGATAATATAAGATATATTGTCGATTGATTTCTTGAGTAACTCCAGTTCTGTGCTTTTCTTGCTCCTTGTGAGGGTTCCCCGTTTATTCTAAAGAGTGGAAGTAGAACACACCCTGATAGCTTCTACTTTATCATTCATCGTGAGAATCCTGCCTTTACAAAACCTTCCATTAATTTTATTTACCGTTAACGTATGTTAATTACTCCGGTGTGCAAGTCCTTCCATCTGACGTTTTTCTGGTTGTGCTTCTGAACAATTTCCTGTTCATATTCTAAGTAACATGTGATCATTTCTATTACTTTTTTGCTCTAAGCAGTAGATATGGTCGAATTTTTGCTGAGCACATGCCATCCACTTGAAGTCGATAAGATAAATAATTATTGCAACAATGTTTTGATCTTCTGTCACACTATCCAAAATGTTTATTTGTAATTACTTATCAGTGAATTGAAATGCTGCTCGTTTTTTTTTTTTTTTTTTTTTTTTTTTTTTTTGTNTGCCATAGACAGGATTTCTACTAAAAAGAAAGAAAGCGTGGAAGCCTTCTCTATACACTTCAATGTTTCATTACTGCGAGTCCCCAAAAATCGCACTTTTTTAGGTATAAATGTCATATTTATTGCCAAATGTACTCTTCACTCCATGTTGAAGGGCGTCATGGAGACTTCTAGACGAAGACCAACTATAAAATCGTAGTTCCATTGCTTGGTTTAATCATATATTTGTAGAGACTGTCTGATGTACATTTTCTCCATATCCTTTCAATATTTATGTATTAAATTGTAAACAATGCTGTATTATCTTTTTTAGGAAGATAGGTTTTCTCATTCCTTTTGTCAACATGTAGTAACAACGCTTTATGGTTCCATGGCTTACGGCAATATTAAACTATAAAGTACGCTTAAAAGGTCATTACATTGAATTGTAAATGACGAGCGACAAAGATGTATATGTGCTTTACTTTAAATGTAGAGATGCGTTGACATGCTTATTCGTTTCCTTTCTTTTCCAACAAAGAAAGATATCAGTAAAAAATATTTGTTTGCATTAGTTCCAGTATTTGCTTGCAAATGTATTTAAAAGTCTTTTTTTTCTAGAAGAGTAGCAAATGCTATATAGTACAAACGACTTTCCTTACACATTTCTTATTTATTTTTCTTGTCAGAGAAAAATAGTTTGAATTACCAGCGTTTTTTGCTTTTTTAAATAATAATTGTTTTGTTTTATTTTGTTTTTATTTTTTCCTCACATACAGCATTGAGTTCCAACTTCATCAACATTTTGCGTCTGTGAATTTGTGGTAAAACTAAGATACTTGGTTGTGGAAACATAAGTTTAATAATATTTAGGATGTTTAATCTGTTTGCGTTCTCATGTTTAACTTTCATAACTGCGTGAAAGTAGTGACTGTTATGTACAACCTACATTTAAGAGGTTTTGATAAAAAAATATGAAAGTATATCAAATAATGATAATAAGACAAATATTGCCGTTGACTTTTTTGTACTTATTTTATTTTTCAGAACAATAAATTGAAATACAAAAACAGACCAAGAGCACTACACGTTAACACTTATAACAAACACCAAAAATAAGACTCGCCATAAATGATATTAAATGTGAATAATGAGTACTTCTGACATTTCCCATATTTATTATACAAAAACTCTTTGTGTAAGACTCAAATAGTATGGTACTATGTATTCCGCATCAATCGAAAAATTTTAAAAAGTCAAGTCCTTCTCGAGAAGATGATTTGTACAGTAACATCTGCACATCTTAATACAATATTGTTATACAAGAAAAATATAGGTTTGACATGATTTGAGGATGTTTAAATCAATTCAGCAAGTCTTTAACAAATGACATCCATAAATTTTAAATTCCATTGCATTCCAAAAAAGATGCACAGTAGTGATTCTTTTGTTTGAAAACAGAAGAAAGGCGAAAGGCGCACTTGTATAAAAAAGAATTAGTTTGCAGATAATAATATAATATAAACTTGAAAGTCTGAAGATTTGAATCCGTTATTACTGAAAGGGGAATTTGGAACAAATAAACTAAATATTCCAAATATAATTTCTATTCCTATTTCCCCTAAGTATTAAAGGATAATCAATGTACACCTAAAAAAAACAATGATTATGATTCTGCCTTATTTATTTACACACCCTGCTTAAGCGGGTGGTATATAGTAAATATGTTATCCTTACGTCCGTTTAAATTCAGCTCCCCATAGGGATCAAACTTTATGGCGACAGTTCCTCCTAGACCACTTGGTGTATTTCAATTAAACTTTCACAGAATAGTTAGGGGATATTGTCTTTGTTCACTCTCTATTCCCAAATTTGATTTGACTATTGTTTTTCTTTTAGAATCAAATGGGAGAACCAGGGTATACATAAGTGATCTTTGAGCTCACAGATTTTCTAGTTTTTATTTTTTATAAATTTCATTGAACATCCCAAATCCCTTCAAATAAACTTATTTTCTATCAAGTACTTATAATGGAATTTCTTACACATGTACATTAGAGTACTGCAAAAAATTTATCTGAAGACAAAATTAATGATTAGTTGTGTAAAAAAATATAAAGTTATCTTCTTCTTAAATATCATTAATAAATAACAAAAAGGGTAAAACACTACCAATAATCTTTAAATTGTTATTAACATTTTGACATTTTGGGATGATTCAGAATATTGGTAACCTCTGTACAACTAGTTTAACCGTGTGAAATTCAAAAGGATATCTCTTCAGACTAAATACTAAATACCGAAGCTACTGTGAATTTTGATTTATTTTTGCCAGGACAGAACAAGTAAATGGTGAACAAAAGGATATGTAGTAAATGCACATGAGACAAAGTATCTACAAATACATGGTAAAAAACAAGCAAAGGAACAACGCTTTTATTGAAGTAAACCATATTTTTGTTGAAAAATATATTAACTCCACTTCACCTGTCAAAACAGTAGAATTTCAAATTGAGAGAAAGTCAGAGGAACAAGACTTCACGGAGCCATCTGGATATTAATGCATAGCAAATGCTTCTTTACGCATATTTCAAACCCTTTTTTCATATTCCTTAATAATTACATTTCTTTCATTGAATGAAATATCTTGATTCTCTTTAAATATGCGGATTCGAGTTAGATTACAAAATAAGGAGGGTCAAAGATTTTCAATCAAAATTCTTTCAAGATATATAAGTTTATAATATATCCAGGAATTTTAAAGAATTAAATTCGCTTTTGTTGGTTTTTGTATTTTATAATTATTATTTTTTTTCTTTTTGTTTTTTCAAAAATACATACATAATTTGCCTTTACAAGAAAAACATTACTGATACCTAAAGGTTTAAATTGACCAGTCCATTTCCAATTTTTATGTGGGGAAGTCTTTCCCTTGCATTCTTTTTACCCAACTTATATGGAATCATTTGCATCCAGATTATATTTTAATTAGTACATTCAGGAAATTTGTCAAAAATTAACATACAAGTGTCCATTGATTTGAGATATCATCTTAAAAAAGTGAAGAATCAACAGCATATTGACTTAGCAAAAACTCAGAATCATATATTTGCATGCCATTTATATCAGCCTTATCTTTTCATGCAACTCAGCAATTCTATTACCATTATAAGGGATAGAAAATTCCCTTGACTAACCCCTTCTCTCAATTAAAACTAATGAAATCGTCCTGAAAATACTTTACTCCTGCTATGACTTTCTAAAGGAATTTCATCGATTTTTCTAAATAATGTACTGTCTACTTTTCTTTGAATGGTTTGCGTTCCGATTTGAATTACTGAGTTGACATTACTGCTTTGTTTTCTCGTTCTCATTCGTCGGATGTAAGGGGTGTCTACAATACAAAAGTGCATGAAATTTAGCATACATGACAAAACAGATATCAAATATATGGACATAAAATAAAATCCAAATGAATATATTTAAATATAAACAATTGGAGAAAATTTTTATTGTTTTATTCTTGTAAATACATAATAAGTAAAAGAATTTGCTTTTGATGAAATCTTTGATGATGCTGATTCTGTGGATTTGGAGGTTCTAAAAAAATTATGAAATCGTCTTTGTTGGGAATACCTCGTTGTTATTTAGAAGAGAATAGACTGTCATTGTCCCGCAAGTAGCACGGACTGTGTAAAAATGTCTTGAATATTCTGTTAGGTAAGCGTATGCCTTTGGTAATAGGGATGTAATAATATTTTTCTAATCAGTTGGGGCTATCAGAAATATTCTAGCTTCAACTTACTTTTCCCTGAATATAAAAAATATATTCAGATTGAGAAACATTGCACTGTAGTGATATTTATTGGTAACTTGTATTAATTTTCTTTGCTTTGCGAAACTAATAATGCCAGTATTGATTTGCCCAATATGTATGCTTGTTGACGTCCCCGAAAACATGACAAAATGGATACATGGATGTAGCGTTATTCAACATTAAGCATGTGAATTCCGCTCAAACTGGTGCTAGGGACCGTCTTGAACTAACATGAGGTTGGAGTGTTTGCTCCTTGTTGATAGCCTGATAGTGACTTCAAGATGAAAAACAACAATGAAAGCGTTATTCCATTTTTTTAGCTTACCATGTGTTTATAGGGATTTTGTCCCGTGTACATTTACTCCATATCCCTTTATTTGGTAATTTACGATGGAGTATATCTCTCGTGCAGTATGGAGTCCGTAAAAAAAGATTCCCCGTGCTTGAGGTGTATGCTCTTCATTTTGTCAGTTATCGTGTACTTACTTATGTGAGAATGTCTCATGTGAATACACTTTCAAAATTCAACATATGGCTTTCTTGTTTTGTAAAAAAATAACTTTTTTCTCGCCATCTGTATATATATTGCCCACATCTCCAAGTTTTCTTACAATCAACTCTATGAGTGCCCTGTGATCGTTTATATGTTGTATTGTGTTTTGGTCCCTTTGTCGGGCAACGGATGACAGCGTCTGTAAGCAAAGCTGTCAAGGGGGTTTGGCTTCTAAGAGTGAGACGGAGGTCGTATGGGAAAAAGCCACACGATTGAAGAATCCAAAGTGGTCACTCTGACAGCATTTCAAATAGTAAAAGCAACGAATTTGAAACCAAATTTCATTAAAAGGGAAAAATATAAAATTAGCTTTCATATCTGGGATTTCCATTTAAAACGGACTTTGTAGAAAATGAACCAGGATTATGAAAGAATGTCAAGAACAATCCTTTATTTCTGGTTTTTCTAACTGTGAAAAAAAAGTTTGTCTACTTGAAATCTATTATTTTCGAAAAAAGAAAAAAAGCGTGA
Organism: Modiolus philippinarum; assembly: GCA_002080025.1. NCBI lineage: Eukaryota > Metazoa > Mollusca > Bivalvia > Mytilida > Modiolidae > Modiolus > Modiolus philippinarum. The sequence continues at coordinate 137,744 of MJUU01007146.1, forward strand.
CATTGACAGAGGTGAGCGTGAGAGCGTGATTTGGTTTGAAAAGCGTGACTCTCACGCCGAAAGCGTGAGACTTGACAGGTCTGTGTAAGAGTTCTTTGCCCGATATGTTATGCTTATTGACGTCCCCGCATCCATGACAAAGTGGATGCAAAATGGCCATACAACTCATTAAAATAATTGCAGTTGGAGTTAAAATGTGATATGGTCTCATGTTCATTTACTCCATATCCTTACGTAAAACACTGGTTTAGCGTTGATTATCATTAACAAGTGAATTCCTCTCAAACGGGTGTTAGGGGCCGTCTTGAACTTACTATGAGGAAGGAATGTTTGCTCCTTGTCGAAGGCCTTATGATAACTTCAAGATGAAAAACAATGAAAGCGTTGTTCCATTTATTTTATCTTATCATGTGTTTATAGGGAATTTGTCTCGTGTACAGTTACTCCATATCCCTTTATTCGTTCATTAAGATCTGCTTCATATGATGAACGCAAAGGTCTACACACAAAAGTCAAAACCAAGACACACACTCTCGAGACAAATAATAAAATGTTAAATTGTTCGAACTTATTTTCAATAACAAAAAAATTATCTAAATCCGTTCGCCAATTACCGATGAAAGAAATATATGACTGGAATTTTTACACTGATTTTTTACATGCCCAATACAAAACGTATCAACAAAGCACTTAATATTTATCATTACGAAATTCTCACGAAACACTAGGCCACAGAATAGTCTAAACATTCATTTTTTCAATACTTTATACTTAATGTGTCTATTGAGGGCATTTCATTTTATGTCAAGATAACAACTTATTTTTACAATGTTCCTCGATGGAAATTTTCGGTCTATATTATTGACATATTTCTTTGATAATGCAAAATAGGTTGATTCATGAGTAAAGATACTCACTAGTGTTTCTCTCATTTTTCAGATTGCTTGCTAATCTTTCATTCCTTTAAACACATATTTCTCGCTTTGACATAGTACCATTTTCATTGAATTTATATTTTTTATAAATAATGCGCCTCAACACTACTTTAAATTTGGTTAACATTAGACATATTCAAATGTCACCGATCAACAGTGTAGGAACAAACAGGATAAATTTAGAACAACGCTTTTTTATGGTGTTGGGTCATTATGCAACTGTCAGAGTGCAAGATTTATTTGCAAAATAACTCAAAGTTTCAAATTCTCTAGGAGATATGCTACAACTTCATGGGAATATTTGTGTTTTTGGGTTCCTTATTTGTTGAGCTAAGATTATCAAGTAATTTTGTAAACATTTTGTTTGACTGATAAATCACTATAAAAAGCTATTAAAAATAAAATTAAAATAAAATTTACAAAAACTTTTAAAAAAATCCTTGTTCTTTTTCTTATGATGTACAATTAAAGTGATATAACTCACATGAGGCATTGCTTCCAACCTTAAAGTGTTGTAAAATATTAAAATATAATTTGCTATACATCAACTGACAAGATAAAAAAAAATGCTAATAAATAATCCATCAATTTGATATTTGTACTCCATCATGTGTTGAACATCTTTGAGATTATGATATTCCAAATATTAAGATTTTATCTGCACTGATGAGACATATATTGTCAAATTGGCCATTTGCAGAAACTGAATTAACAGTTTCTACGGTATTTTATATTGGATAAAGCGATACCCTTATTGTACCCTTATTGTACATATGTCCTCATATTTTTTATCTAATTGTTTAAATTGTCAATATTCAACAGTTTCATATTTGAACAGGTGTATATATAATGACTATGGTAAGACCATAAAAATACGGCATCCATGACCCTCCATTATGTTGACGAAGATGGACGTTTGAAATCTAAGCTATACGACAAGCGTCATGATTTTAATTTCCCAATTGCGAACTTTCCCTTTCTTGGCAGCATTATACCTACCTCTCCAGCCTTTATATTCGTTACTGTCGAGCGTGTAGTTTGTACATTGATTTTTTTCAACAGAGCAAAAACACCGTCCTCAAAGCTGCTTAGTTAGGGATTTGTTCAACCGTTGTTAATTTCATCTCTCAAGAAATTCTATGGCCTTCACCATAACATCATTGAAAGATATGACGTGTTAGTATCCCAAATGAAAGCGGACATTTTCAGCTAGATTCACGTCTTCCCAAATTTGGCTACCGATTTTGACATTTTTCTAGATTGACTCTCTTACAATGTGACGGGTACTGTTAACAGAGAAGGACATGCTTACCCTTCCGGAGCACCTGATGTCACTCTCAGTTTCACTGGAGTTCACACTATTAGTACCTTGCTTGTGAATGGTGTGTTTTCTATTTCTGTGTTTTGTATCTGTCTATCGTCATTGTTTCCTGTGTCTAACGTCATTGTTTTCTATGTCCTCATTTTGGCCATGTCTGTGGACTTCGCTTTTTACACGCTTTTTTATGTATTTCTTTCATATATTTCCCAGCTAGGTACTTTTGGTGTTTTTTCATCAAATAAAATGATGGCATTTTTTTCCTCTAGCTTCCATTTAAATTACGTTAAGCACAATCCTTTTTTATATGCTACTATTTCAAAGTAAACATTCTGAACATATGGTATATATTTCGAAGGCGTTTCATTTTAGTTTCATTTTTCTGGTTTATTGTTAAATTGTAAAATGTGAGCGCTTACAAAACGAATCGGTCATTATAATCTGTTTCCCTTTCTCTTCAACATATTTAATTTTTTATTTCTTCACAAAAAGCAAATTGTCAAGACTTTTCATATGTTTCTATGAAACATTAAGAAAATTTCGAACTTCCACTTGAGTAATGTTTCAATATGTAAAAGGGAACATACATGTATGTATATGGAGTTAATAGGAAATAACAGGTATTTCGGGTAAATGTACATACGAAAATATCATAAGAAATAAATTTAATTTCCTTTATTCATTTTTCCTTATTTATAATCAATTTTTGCTAAGTTTAAACAAGGCCTAAAAAAAAAAAATTAAAAAAAAAACATAAAAAAAAAAAAAAATTCATTTTTTCCCAGTCCGTCAATTGTATTTTACCTTGCGTTTGATATATATTTACCCCTTACAGGTGGTTAGCCGTCATTCATTGAAATGCACTCAACGGATTTCCTTGGTGACTAATTTTGGACAACTTTTTTCGGTCTCCTTATCGATTTTTGTGCTAATGATTTATTCTTTCAAACTATTTCATTCTGTTATGGCTTTCCATTTTGTTTGATTTTTATGATAAAAAGGAAACAACGGCAGTAGAATACCGAAAAAACAAAGGAGGGAAATCCACAAAAATCGAAGTCCAAAGGCATGGCCAAAACGAGAACACAGAAAACAATGGCACCAGACACAAAACAATGACGTTAGACAGACACAATGCACAGAAATAGAAATCACAACATTCAAAACAAAAGCACTCACAGTGTGAACTCCAGTGAAACTGAGAGTGACATCAGGTGCTCCGGAAGGGTAAACATGTCCTGCTCTGTTAACAGCACCCGTCACACTGTGCGTGAGTCGATCCAGGAAAATGTCAAAGTCGGTAGTCAAATCCGGGAAGACGTGAATCTAGCTGAAAATGTCCACTTTCATTTGAGATACTGACACGTCATATCTTTCAATGATGTTATATAATTTCTTGAGGGATGAAATTAACATAGGTTGAACAAATCCCTGACTAAGCAGCTTTTGGGACAGCGTTTTTGCTCTGTTCAAAAAATCACTGTACAAACTACACGCTCGACAGTAACGACAGTAACGAATCAACTGTGAAATGTACACTCCATAGGCTGGAGAGGTAGGTATATTGCTGCTTAGAAAGGGAAAGTTCACAATTGGGAAATTAAAATCATCACGCTTGTCATATAGCTTAGATTTCAAACGTCCATCTTCGTCAATAAACAATAGAAGATCTAGGTACGAAGCTGAAGTAGGTGTTTCAGTTGTTTCTTTAATCTCTAGCTCATTGGGATAAATCTGATGTAAATACTCAATGTATAGGGGTTACATCAGGTGCTCCAAATGGGTAAGCATTACCTACTTGATTAGTGACAACAGTCACACTGTGAGTGAAAAGTAAGTCAATTTTGTATTTGTCAATCCAGTAATAACGTTTGCTCTGTTAAAATGTAACCATCTTCATTTGTGATAAAGACACTTTGTAACGATCCGTCAAGTCGTGATGGCTACCATAAATCTTTCTATATTGACACAGTAGCAAAGTAGCTTTTGAGATAGATATTTCGCTGTGTTAACGAAATCGACATACACAGTATTTTTACGATGGAAGGGAATGGCTTGTGAAATATAGACTCTATATGCCGGAGTTGTGGCTACATTACTACTCAAAAATAAATTTAAAAAAAAAGGTTCGCAAGTGGTGATTCAAATTCTTCATCATTTATATATATATATATATATATATATATAAAGTTTGGATTCAATGTGTCTCCAGTTGTTAATATGAGGGTAAAGGTCGATGTAGAATACTGATGCTGGTTGGTCAGTGGTCTCCTTAATTGCCAGTCCGTTTCCAGTTCATTTGGGTAGATGGGGTGAAGAAAATAATTAAATCGAGGAATTCTAAGAGATAAACATAATCTATGCAATGGAATTTGCAAAACATAGATAAAAAATGCACATTTTACAGCTGGTTCATTAAAAGTATATAGTTTGTACATTTGATAAGGCAAAAACACTGTCCAAAAGTTGCCTAGCTAGTGATATATTCAGAAATTATTACTTTCATTCCATTAAAGATTCTAAGACCGATAACATGACATCGCTAAAAAATGACGTGTCAGTTTCCAGAATGAAAATGGACATCTTAGCTAAATATCACGTCTTCACCGATACGACATTATTTGTATCAATTTATCCTTACTATGGTGCGTGCTGTTTACAAAGAAAGACATGCTCACCCTTTCGGAGAACCTGGTGTCACTCACGTTTTAATTGAAGATTACACTCTTAGTATTTTGGTAACGATAGTTGTGTTTTTGTTTTCAGAATACGAAGTACTGTTAAATAAATATTTAAGCTTTTCAAAAAAGCTTGCGAATGCATTGGCGAATAGATAGTAATTGAATAGCAAAAAATATACTATTTTCAATATTTCATGGCGGATGGGGAGCAAGGGAGTGACCTTGATATAATTTTTGTAAAGAATACTGCTTAAATGCACGCTAGCGGCCATCTTGATCTCGCTTGAGGGGGTCAATATTGTTCACCTCTGGTTGAAGACCCTCAGGTGATATCAAGATGTAGACAGGAATAAAAGCCCTGTCCTTGAAAAACTGGAGTTTGTACCGTGTGCGTTTTTTGTCACATGTACATTCCACCATATCCTTTCATTTTTTTCATAGTAAATGCCTGGCTGTTGATGCAGATTTAACATTGTTTTTCAATCCTTGACAAAAGACATGTTTATATTAGACATTTCATAAAATTGACGACTGCGGACTGTGAACTCCAATGTTGACAAAATATGGGTCATCTCAAAATCTATTAATTTAAAGATTTAATTAGTTGGCATTATTAATAACTATTGAGCCTACATTGTGCTCAATTTTTATTTATATGGTCCTTTGCAGCCATGTTAACTGATTTACAAAGATGTTTCACCAATTATTGACGGATTTTGTCTGTTTCGTCAATAAAAAGGACGGTCAAATCGAATTGACCTATTCCTTAAATATAAATATGACGGTAATCTATAATGCTGACTCAATTACTCCATTGATAACGAATTAATTGACGAGCGTTTCTTCCATTCAAAAGTTTCCAAAACCTTTCATAGTTTATACTCCTTATTCATGTTATTTCTAATTTCAGATAAATGATTGAAAAATTATAAAACAGTAAACTTGCAGCTTCACTTTTGAAAAGAACAAATTGGAGAGGTTACTCTTTGAAACACGTGAACAGCATAACGAAATTAACTTTATTTTAATGCAACTTGGTTATTTTTTGTATTTACAATGCACTGGTAGTAAAAAATGTCTTGCTATTTTTTACTGTACTTTTACTGCTCATTAACTGTATCAGTCTTGACTTCAGTGGCTTTTCCATGCAATATCCTCTCTGTTTATTTTATCAATTTTG